>JACCIC010000012.1:1437500-1497500 GCA_018907035.1 Sycobia sp. Sy_11 | reverse complement strand
GATGGTCGGGCGAGGTGTGGAGGAGGGGTGGAGTCGGGAATATAGCCGGGAAAAATTATTGCTCTCCTTATACATTCGTCCCGATCGGATCGTGGATGATGGGGAGGGGGCGAGGAGAGCCGGGGGCGCACGGCGAATAATTCGATCTCGCCCCCCTCCCTCCCCGTCCCACTCGGCCCGTCGAATTCGAGCGAAATCGAAGGCGACGCGCAAGGATGTAAGAAGGAAGGGGGGGGAGGAGGACGTCGAGTTAAGCTCCCGTATATACGCGCGGGAGGCCGAGATGGATGAGCTTCCGTTGTCGGACGCGCATGGGAAAGTGGCATTAGACTTATATATTCGTGTGCGCGTGTGTGTGTCTGTTTTGCTCGCTCGGTCGCAGAGCTTGATTATCTATTTTTCTGGCAAATATTGGTCTTACATATGTATATATAATGTAAACGTAACAATAAGTATTATATATATCACTTCAATACCAAATATATTTAATGCATTTTTTATTTTATATTGCGATTTTTTTTTTCACAAAAATTCATGATTAAAATCATCGAACTACATACTTGTGCGATTCAATATTATTTTCATAGATCGAAAAATAGCTAATTATATCTGTCGGAAGATTCAAATTGTACGCTCTCCCTTATCTACCCAATTTTTTTTTGTTATTACAACATTCTTTGAAATCAATTGCGAATCAATTTTGAAATACCTATAATGTTTATGAAAGCAGCGATCGTTAAATGTTACATTCTATTCGTTCGAATTAATTTATTTTCTTAAAAGTCATGTTCTAGAACGGGAATTTTGGAGTACTGGTACATCTTCTCCAGAATACAGTCGAGTCCTGGTACATATAAAGCATTTGATATTTTCTTTGAACCATCGATGTTTGATATAGGAATATCCAGTTTTATGTGAATAATTTTTTTTTTTTTTTTTGATTACTGCTATAATTGAGCAGCAACTAAACTTAGACAGTTTACTTTATGTTGCTGTTAACACGTGTAACTGGACAGTTTTTTGTGCAGGACTGTGAAGTTTTTCTTTTAGACCCCGAATGTTCATCTAGGGTTTTTCAAAAAAATGTTATAAATATATTATACAATTAATCTGCGAACGAAGTTATAGTCGGCTAATTTTAGAATATATTTCAGGTTACAGCGCTAGAAGCGTCAATGCGTCGTCGAGCAGAGGGCACAGCGCTTTGGCAATGATGGTGAATATTATTTAGAATATTATTAATCAAATTTCGAATTAGTATAGAAATATCGTATCGATAAAGTCTATAATATATTATAGTATCTCTCGAACTACTTTTATGACAGTTATTTTTTGTTTCTGTATTGTCGAAATCTTTGAAGCGCGTGGTTTTACGCAATGCTCGCTTCGAGACGAATATAAAACGACGAGCCAATTTCCAAGAAAAGTCGATCCAGAGCAATAAATTGAATATTTACATTTTCTATTTTATGCTATCTTCTATCAAATTCCAACTGCGCCGTTAAGATTAAGAATTTTCTAGAGTGTTTTTGGTTAAAAAATTTTGTTCTTGACTTTTTTCCAATCATTTTTTAAAATTTCTTCTTTCGTCTGTTATTTTTGAATCTTTAGTTGTCTTAAGTGAAATTGTACTTAATTATTTTTATAGTATTTAGTTTAATATATCTATCAAATTATTTGAAAAATTGTGACGTGCTTAATTAATTTTTTCATTCCAAAAATACAGGAGCAAAAGTTTTTTAAGGTTCCTTAAAGAAGCTGATTTCCGTTACAAATTAAGCCGAGAAAGGGGAAAATTATAGTGAAAAAATTGGACATTTTATTTATTGAAAAATCTTAATTATAATGATCTCATTTAGTAAGCATTAATATTAGTAAAGCTTCATAAATTAGAATTAAAAATTGTACTTGCGTTGACTGTTCTGAATTATATTAATAAATATTTTTATCGGTCTTACAATCTTTTTAATATAATATATTAGCTAAAATAATGACAGTCAGACTGTCCTTGTTTATATTCACCCCCGTAGAATCTGACATAAACTTATTACTACAATAAATTATATCAGAAAATTAAAAACAAAAATAAAATAAAATTAATAATAAAATAAAAATAAAATAACAAATAAAATAAAATAATAATAATAAAAAGAATATTCCGTTAGTAAAGGACAACCTGACTGCCCCCACCACCTTATTTTCTCCTTTGGTACCCGACGTTTCGAGCCGCTGCGATTCATCCTCAGGAATTAAACTAAAATGACAAATCCAGCAGGCTACTTTATATAAATTTATATTATTGCGATTCTTGAAAATATGAATATTTTCAAGAGTTCCTTTTTTATATTTATTCTGAATACCATATTTCAAAATATCTACATTTTCAAAATCGAAAAAATGTAACAAGTCTCAACTATGTTCTTTTGGCCCGGATGTACCATTCATGCTTCGCAAGCTATACTGATGTTTATATATTCTTTGTTTTAGGTACCTTCCCGTTTGTCCAATATAATATTTATCACAATTTTTACAATTTATTTTGTATACCACTCCTGTTTCCAAACATTTATCATCCTTATCTTTACAAATTAAATAACTTTCTAATATTATTATTGTTTCTAAAGTAAACTAATAATAATTTCTAAGAAACAATAATGATATTAGAAAGTCTGACTGTAATTATTGCAGCTAATTTATTATATGATAAAGACCGTAAGACGGATAAAAATATTTATTAATTTAGTAAAGCTTCATAATAGATTTTTCCTATACGTGTGTAAAGTTGATCGTTGCTTCGCTCGGCAGCTGAATCTGTTAAAACATCCACTAGTCTGTCGAATGGTAATTTATACAAGGAGGAATAAATAAAACTCATGTCAAATTCGTGATTTTGAGATCAAAGAATTTTTTATGAAATCCTATCTACACTTAATCGTATTGTGTAATTTTTTTCTCTCCAGATTTTTCTTTATCAAATATCCATAATAATTCAATATTAAGTATTCAATATTACATTTACTTTTTCATTTTAATTTTTAGCCACGACGATTACTTAAATTAGAAATCGTAAGAAATTATTAAAACTTTATTGTATCACGCGCAATGCTGGCGAAAAAAATGTAAAGATTTCGTGACGCGATAGACAATTTCGACAATATAGACAATTTCTATGAGATCGTGCGCAGGTATAGGCACGGACGCTACATGATGTAGTTTTCGAATTTGAAAATTTTTATCTACAGCACTTTTGAAACGTTCCTAAAACGACAGACATGTTTCACTCTTCCCAAGAATCACTCTATCTATGTCTACGGCATATGGAGAGTATATATATATTCTAAATGGTATATCTTTTTCTGTAAAAATGGCCCTATAGGATGGTTCGCGTGTAAAATAGAAATAAGATCGTCTACAGAGCACAGCATAATATATGAGTCCAGGCGAAAGCTATATATATGTAGAAAGAGAGAAAAAGAAGGAGTGGGTACGGGCCATACACACACACACACACACACACACACAATATATATATATATACATTGCGAAGCGAGAAAACAGGGGGCGGGCGGGGGTGGCGGAAGGCAGAGCGCTCGCGCAACCGGCCTCGCCCCGCGTCCTGCAGCGTCTCGCAGCCCAGGGAAAGTATTATGGTCGCCAGCCAGGCGGAACGCTTTTGCTCCGCGCACAGAGGGGGTCGGGGTCTGGGATCGGTGGGCGGGGGTGGCAGGGGCGAGGAGCAGATATCAGAATTCGCGTTTTTGCACGATTGCACGCACGCCCGGGTGGTGCCCCGGCTTCTTCTTCTTCATCTTCTTCTTCCATTCTGCTTTTCCCTCCCTTTTTCCTTTCTCTCTCTATCTATCTCTCTCACTCTCTCTCTCTCTCTCTCTTTCTATATATATATATATATATATATATATATATATATATTTGCCTTCCTGCGCTTTCTCTTTGTCTTCTCGACCAATGTATATATATATATATACTATAGTATATATATATATACAGTCTCTCGGAAAATGAGATATTTAATCGGACTCTCTTCGAGCTTCGCTTACATGCATGCATGTATATGTGTGTGCATGTGCCCTGAGATAGTGAAGAGAGAGAGAGAGAGAGAGAGAGAGAGAGAGAGAGAGAGAGAGAGAGAGAGGGAGTGAGAGAGAGTCTGGTGGCGGGGCAACTTACAACTTAATTCACACACCGTGGGGGCGGATAGACAGAGACTGGACGAGCCGCGATGAAAAATTGGCTTTGTAGCGGCGTTTCCGTGGGCCGGGCACACGCGCGGAAGAAAAAGTTGCGATTGCGCTGCTCGGGCAAGCACGAAATGAGATTTGGCGAGATCTCTCATAATATTTGTTAACCCCGCGTAGGATTTAAGTCGATCGGATGCGGTCGCAAAGGGATGCTTATTCGTTGGGGATGCGGTTTTTTTTTCTTTTTGCTTTCGTTTTTTTTCCCTCCTTTTTCGCTCGTTAATCGTTACGAGATTGAATCGTTATTGTGTATAAGATCAAGAAGGATTTTTTCTTCAAACAGTTCTGGGATCGTTCTAGAGCGGTTGCATCAATGGAAGATTATACATCGTCAGATATACGAGTCTTGTATAACAGAATAGAAGGTATATATTTTCTTTTATATCGGTTAAACTACGAGTTTACAGGCCACCAGAGATACTTCTCTTGTATATGACTCGATGGTTTTCGCGCTTGAATTAAAATCAGTACGAAGACGTTTGCAAAGATGAAATACTTACCGGGGGCACGACATATCGCTGATTTGAAATTTGTGAGGTTGGAAGTGCTATATTTACATAAAGGTTAAGGGGCGCATTGAAATATCGAACGTGTAATTTCAAGGTGAGAAGATTTTTAAGGGCTTTCCATGACTCCGTTGAATTCAAAATATCGTAGACAAAGTTTTCTCAAATTAGGAATGGAAAATAATTTTAAAAAAAGTGACATTTGAAGAGGACAAATTTTCATTAATAATAAAGTTTATTCTTACAGACTAATTTTGGCGATTTCGTTCAAATTTTCTTAAACATTTGATTAGATTAAAATTTCCTTTAACATCATAAGAAAAAAGTTAATTGAAGGTGTTCTTTATTTTTTTTATCATTTATAATTAAAAAGCTTTTTTTTTATCTAGTTCCAATTTAACGCGAAAGTCATCAACTCAGCTCGAACAAGCTGCTTCGACCTTTAAACTGCGATACTTTACATCGATCTAAAAAAAAACATACGGATTGACAATTTTTCATAATTCTAATTCTAAAATTTACAAAGTTTCATCCAAATCGAAGAAATGACTGACACTTCCTTAGCACTACTTGCTGAAAATAAAACACGATAATATATTCCTCGAGATATTCCTGGCTCGCGAGAAAAAAATTTGAAGAAGTTTACGAAGTATATAATATATATACATGAAGCTTAAAGACTAAAGTTTTTCAAATCCGGATCTCCTCTGGAAATGGCTGAGGTCCGTCGTCGGTGCCGTCGCTGCCCTCGATTGCTTCGGGGACCGCCGATGGTATTCGAGAAATCTGTAGCCCTGCGCGAGCTGGGCTGTCAAATTGACGACGTGACAGGCGAACAGCAGCGGATTTCTGGGATTGACTCTCAGCGAAAATCTCAGGAAGGCCAGCGAGTAGCAGGCGAGAGCTGGGACGTTACATATATATATATATATATATATATATATATATATATATAATTTAAATATATTATTCTTTCAGGTATATATATAGGTGTGTATGTATAATTTACGAATTGCTTTTTAGACAAAAAAAAATCGGACTTCATTTTCTCACCGATAAATAAAACGAATATTTAAGTGAATGAGTTTCGTGCACGTGATTTTTTAAAATTTGCAAAACTTGTTAAAATTACCATAAAAATCACGTACCCAATGTCATGCTACCGCTGATAATTTTGGGATCCTTCTTAATGTCAACTATGGCTGCGATCGGTATCGACCAGTTACAAAACGGACCCCAGAAATGCGTGCTGCGATAAAGATAAAATATAAATAAATAAATAAATGTGTGTGTGTGTGTGTGTGTGTGTGCGCGCGCGCGCGCGTATGTGTATTGGTATGTAATAAAAATGAGTCAAATTTTGTGAAAGGTATTGTCCACTTTCAATGTATAATATTTATATATTATCACAACAACGGCCCATACGCCGCCATTTTAATTACATTGTACAATACCTCATATAATATTATTGCGAACACATTTTACATATAATACACAATTCGATGTATTTAAAAAAAAAATTCATTTACAAAGGATTCTACTTATCGATAAAAAGAAATTTGATAATAGTGAAGCTATTAACGCTGATGATGATTTATATATAATATTAGATACCGAAAATGGTATCGATATTTTTACGGAACGAAAGCAATAGAATAAATTGATAAAAATTTGAATGTTTATTATTTTATTATTACAAGAACTTCGAATTAATTTTCTTCATTTCATTTAGTTTAATATCTAGCTTGAACTAAGTGTCGTTGATTATTAACATTGCGCGCAATCGTGCGACACCTGAATATGCTCTTTATATCAAAGTAAAAGTACTTTATAAAGCATTCGTTAATCTAAAATTTTTGTAAAGTAATGTCAGAAGAATCTGCAAAATCAGTTTTCAAGAGAGAATAATACGCGCATTCGGTGTCGATTAAAAATGTCATCGTGTTTTGGATACAGAAAATAATAAGTAGAAAAAAAAATCCATTTTCTAATTTATTAATCTTATTATAATTACTCTTAAATATTAATTTAATCTTATTATACGCCGATAGATAAATTATTAAGCAGTGTCAGAAGATAAGCCAGAAATATTAGAACTAAATTATTAACAATAGCAGCGATGTTCCGGATACATTAGTCCTTCTACATCTTTATAATACAGATTCATAGACACGCGATCGATTCCTAATACATGCGTAATACAAGGCGATAGTTCTTGAGCCTATTGTATAAGTTGCATTTGTGTATTTGAAGATATTGTTATGATTAAAAATGTACCGGGTCCCTGTTTGAATTACAATTGAGAACATAACAGTTGAAAAAAATTAAATTAATGTAAGCGATGAATTAAAAATATATTATAAATTATATGTAAGAAGCAAACTTTGATAAATTATATATATATATATATATATATATATATATATATATATATATAATTTAATTAATAGTCTAATGAGTACGGCGGCAAACAATCGTCGAAACACAGAGTCATTTCAAAAGAGAAAAAAGCGTTCTCGTTTCATGTCGATTACATTATGTAATATTATAAAAAAAAATTATAGACAATGTCATTTTTAATTCTTGGCAATGTCAAAACAATACAAGGTAATATACTTCACCTTGCTGTGTATAAAGCAACTGTTTAGACCGCTCTTCTACATATACATAGGTGGGACGAAAATAATTTTTTAGTCACTATATAGAGTCAAAGAGCTGACAAAAGGTAATAATGGATCTGTTATTGAGGTTATAAAGGTAATAATGGTGTTTTGTTATTTCAATGACCTTAAATCCAGTATCGATTGGACGACAGTATGAAAGCGTTAGATAACGGGCACAATTAGCATAAGCGATGTATTTGCCACCAGGGATTATATACAATAATTTGATGATAATATTAGCAAACAAAGTTATAGAAATAATTGAAAAACATAGGGTCCGGGGTTAAATTTAATATTTATCATTTTGAAAATCTTATCGCGGTTGGTGATTTGTGTGTGATTCTATAATGGTGTTAAAAAAAAAACAACCCACTTTTAAAAAAGTCAAATTAAAAAGAAACATTTAGAATAACGAGTCGTTTTTGACCCGATGAGGATAGTTTAATCGACGCAACGCTCTTAGAAAACATATAAAAAAAATCTTTCTTGAAGAGTGTCTTAAAGAGATGCTTTCTTTCCATCACTTTCTCGTTCCAGCTTTTGATTAAATTTTATTAACTTATTGTGTGTGTGTGTGTGTGTGTGTGTGTGTGTGTGATTTCGACCATGGCTGTGCTTCAATGAATGAAACCATTATTATTATAACAGGATAAAGAAGTCGTGTATAGTTAATTAGAAACCCGAAAAGAAAGCTATCAGAGATCATAAACTATCGAAACATAGCAAAGAAAAAAAGATCTATCGCTTTATTTCATTATATCTGTCGAATAAATAAACATTCACTTTTTTAATGATTTTTTCAGACTGGTGCAAATTATTCGAACGAATTTACATGTTACAGCCAATGCTTTGTTGTTGAAAATTTTAATATGTATGTATGTATGTATGTATGTATGTATGTATGTATATATACATATATATATATATATATATATATATACACATAAAAAGTAAGTGAGTGTATTAATTATTATATCAAACCTCATGAGGTAATCTTTGGTTTCCTTTTTCGCCAATATTTGTTTCAGACGGGACGCCATGTTGGAAAAATATTTATCGCTCGTCAATGCTATTATAACGGCAAATCTTTGCGAATACTTTTTCCTTCGATATTCGCGTGTTTTGATTTTACATATGTGAATTAAATAATTAAAAAACGGATAAATAAATAATTATGAATATATATATTAATCACAGAATAATTAATCGATCAATGTAATTACGTTACCTGGGCAAAATCTATATGAGTCTCATTCGCGCACGATTGCCTCGAATTCATTGTGCGCACGTGATGCTGCTCGTGCGCGAGATAAGGCGCAATATTTATGTATACACATACTATCTACGTATATGTGTCAAATGTAACGATTCTTCGTTTTCAGACCAGTTGAGCACTATTCTTTTATATTCAATAAGCCTTTATATCATTTTCTATACAAGGCCGTCAAAATTCTGAAAACTTTTCCATCGATTTACTATGTGTAACGCGTACGGAATATACTATGCACACTTGCGAGTACGGCGCGACATCATCCTTCGCGACATCGCACGCAATTTAATGTGCAAACATTTTTTTAAATTTATTTATTTGTTTTTTTTTTTAATATTACGAATAACCTCCGAACGAAATTGCGAGCAGGTGGCAAATAAATTTCGACGATGTATGGAAATAATGCTATGTCCGGTAAGCTGCTCGGGTCGTCAGCGGTACTCAAACTACCGTCTTGCAATGGATTTCACTTGCATTCTTGGATTCTCTTTGATTTATACAAATATGTAGGGATCTCCTTTCTTTTACTCTCTCTCTCTCTCTCTCTCTCTCTCTCTCTCTCTCTCTCTGTCTCTTTCTCTCTTTCTCTCTCTTTCTTTCTCACAAGTATTTGCTCGACAGGGGGAGATAAATATATAAAATTTCTGCATTCCACGTGCCTCTGACATGATGAAGTTGAATTAATTCGAAACAAAAACAAATGATAAAACGGGAATCAGATCAGTGGCCAGAGAGAGAGAGAGAGAGAGAGAGAGAGAGAGAGAGAGAGAGAGAGAGAGAGAGAGAGAGAGAGAGAGCGACAAAGAGAAGGAAAGGGGAGCGGGGGAGATAGGCGACGAATAGAAACGGCGTTTGGTTAATTTTTTATATCTGTTATTTAGAAATCACTTTATCTACTGTGTATAACCGGATGTAATTTTTTCTTTCTTAATTTATATATATCGAAGAAATGCAAAGACGCAGTTATTATTATTATGACCCGATTAATTTACGAGCCGCTAATTATAATAATTACAATATACAATAATAAGAATTATATATATATATATATATATATATATATATATATATATATATAGATAATGTATTTTAAAGTATACTACACGATAAGAGCAAAATTGTAATAATTGGCCACTGCATGCGTCGTAAATTCCGGATATAAAATTATGGATTTAATATATGTTTAATATATATCTAAAGAAAGGCGAAATGGCCGAATGTTTATTTATCAACGGCAGGCGCCATTCTAAACTTTGCTTTAATAATATGTTAATACCGAATGTTAAACAAGTGTAACGCGCGGAGGTTGTAAAAAGAAAAAAAAATCTCGGGCGCGGATGTCTAATTAATACAATGCAATCCGGCAATTAAGGCCGGAGACGATGGTAATTCTTTGTACAGAATGCAAAACACACACATCGTATAGAGATGCATGTATGTATGTATATATATATATATATATATATATATATATATATATATATATATATATATATATGTACACGAGGTGCGCGCAAAATATATGGAAAACTATATGGCTTTACTCTCGAAAGAAATTTCAGTATATGTATATATATCGTCTATACTATATATTGTGCACACAACGCGGACTTTAATGATGATTTCCCCGCTAATAGGGAGACCGACAGACTGGTCGTAAAGTTTACAACGGCTGACCGTGGGGCGGGGGAGGCGTTTTCACACACACACACACACACACACACACACACACACACACACACACACACACACACACAGATATATATATATATATATATATACCTACACGCTTGCTTCCAACGTTACACCTCTCTACCCATCGTCGGCCGGGATTGTTTAACGAGTGCATATATATATATATGAGAATATATGAGAAGAAGCACATATATGAGAAAATTACTAAACAGCTTCATTTATATTATCATTATAGAATTTATTCCGTAGCTTTGGTAAGGCCTTGTGCGCGTGTGTGTGTCTATATATATAATACCGTGCATAATCATCCCGAAATAGGCTTCGTCGTTAAAGAGGAAGATAAAGGGGACGATGGAGGAGAAAAGAAGCGCCGTAAGTAAATAAATCGGCCGTCGGGAGCAGGAGCGTTTCCGCTCCATATAAAGAACGTGGGACGAGCTAAGGCGCCCGTTTCGCCGCCACAGCATCGCGTCCATCCGTCATTTTGCTTTGACTGATTTACATATAACAGTTTTCACGCATAATTTATCAGCGCGGCCACCGACCGGCCACCCTTCGTTCTTTTTTCTCTCGCTCTCCCCCCCTCCCTCCCTCTCTCTCTCTCTCTCTCTCTCTCTGTCTCTCCGACGCGCTCCCTTTCTTTTCTCTTTTTTAGTGCCACCCTCTCGAGATTAGCGCGCCAGTTTCGCCTGCGAACGTGCGCACACGCACGCGCACACGTTCTTGGGTTATTATTTCGCGCGTATAATATTGATGATGCTATGAATGCCGTGTGTATAGACATATATACATATATATACATATATATACGTATGTATATATATATATATATATATGCATATATATGTATGTATATGTATATGTACATAGGACGACGTGGTGGGAGAGAGTTCGTCGACGTAGGGGAGAGAGAGAGCGAAAAATGGTGGGGAGCGCATGCGCGCCTCGCTCGACGGGGTGGTGGTATTATTGATCCGTCCGAAGGTGGGGAGGGGTGGGGACGCACGCCGTTGGAACCCCTCCGTACTTCAATAGCGCGCCGTGTACGCTCGCCTCTCGACCCCCTACCCCGCCGCTGTAACCCCTTATTCCTCCCTATTCTCTCCACTCTTTCTTTCTCGCCCTCGCCCTATCTTCCTCCCTCTCACGGCTTTTCGCGCATCAAAATCCTCGGCGCCTGATGGCTGCTGTTATTTTTCAATGGTGGAGAGGCTCCATTTTTAATCAATTTTACATTTGTCCAAATGTACAGGCGTCGCAATGGGCGTCGTTATAAGTAAACTTCGGCCCTCTCTCGGCGCGCATACCGTGCGTCCCGCCAGAGGGAGTAGTCGACGGACGAGTCGTGCTAGACGAGGGAGAAGAATTTTCCTTTGCAGCTGTATACGCATGATTGAGGGACGCGCGATATTAGAATGAAACTGCGATGGATGCTGATCGTCTTCCGAACTGTGTCGCTTTTAGTTGTACAGCGGAGCATTTAAAATATAATTCGTGCACGGTTATATGCATAAAGTAGATTTTGCACGGCGAATCCTTTAATATTTGTCCAGAAATGCGAGATATTCAAGTCACACATATACAGATATATCTAAATGTATGTATATATGTATGTATATGTATATATATATATACATATATATGGCTGTTTGCAGGGAGATGTATATGCATATAATCTGTATTATAATTTGGATTACGGTTTATTCGATGCAGAACAAGTTAGTGGCGAGTTTTTTGTCAATACGGGATGATGTTGAATGGCGAAATCCAACATTTAAAAAAGACCTATTCATACCTATTCATGTATATCAGTATTTGAACTAGCAACTAGGATGCATCGTTTACTACGTTTATCTTGGAATAGAGTGTAATTACGATCAACGTACGCATCAGCCGCGGTACATCAATTTCATCTTATTCACTTGGTTCATGACTATCCACGTAATTTGCATATATAAATGACCGATTTTTCGGAATTTTTAAAAGCTACCAATTTCCATGCGTACATAAATGGCAACTCAAAGCGCCCGACAGACCCCGTCCGAAAAATATTTTCTTCTCCGCGCTTTCGCGATACGGAAAAACATCTCGTTCGAGCTGGCTGCGCAAAATAGAAAATCTCGCAGCCTCGACATCAGCGCCGGATTCCCTACGAGACGGGGCGCGAGTCGCAAAGTTCCACGGCCCCGGCGACGGCGAGAGAGAGAGAGAGAGAGAGAGAGCGGCACACGCCGTGTATGCGCATCGCCCCCTCTCCCACCCCCGCCCGAGCGACCTTCCCGCCTTTTCCCTTTTACTCGCCGGGGCAGCAAACCCTCGAGCCCGTACGCGTCGTGTCCTCGTGAATGCCGACCCTCGGCTTCGAAGATCTATCCCATCCCCTGCCCCCCCCGCCCTCGACGCCCACCCCACGGCGCGATTCCGCCACCAACGCGGCTAGAGGCACTCAAGGGTATTGCCTCGGCTCTCGCTGCCCTCTCACGTGCGCTTGTATTATATGCGCGTGCATGCCTAAGTTTTCTCGGAGAGGGGGAGGGGGGGCGGACGACGTCCGTGAGTGCGTGTATTACGCACGTACATTTATACGTATAGGTGCGACGGAGCGATTTTTCTATACACACACACACACACGCACACACACACACACACACAGACACACGCACGCGTGTATGGGTACAGTGGCAGGGGCGAGAGGCGTCGGCGGCGGGGGGGGGGGGTGAAAACGCTCCTCCGTGAGCTCGGGTCGCGATAAGGGACGCGAGCGGGAATTCTATAAATTTCGACGAAGGAGAAGGTTAATGGCTTCGAGGAGGGCTCTGGGGGGTGGGGAGAGAAAGAGCTTTTTTTTCGAAAATTTCGCTTCGTTCGGTTTGGTACACACAGACACGGAGGAGAAAGTGCTTCGATCGTTTCCATTTTGGTTTTTTTTATTTTTTTTTTTTTTTGGCTCGCCAGAAATTTTTCACTCAAATGGTGAAAGTATTTTTGTACATCCGTAAGTGAGCCGTATACTTCATTAGCTTTTAGAAGAATGATTTTGAGAACAATAATATATATCGGTGTGTTAAACAGATGGATATGCATATATATATGCATATATACTTTTCTTAAATTTAAATATGGCAGTGTACAATGGAAATGCTACAAATTCGGTTATATACTATTGAAATGATTCGTTTATAAAATAAATTTAAGTTACTTAAAGTCTTTGTTTTATAGTAAGTAAGACAATGTATGGTGTATATATATATATATATATATATATATATATATATATATTTATATATATCTAGTTAGATTTAAGTCGTTTTATATTTATATTTCTTCTTATATTTTGTATGCAGATGACTTTATTTGCCTTTATAAATATAAAGTAAAATGTTCTTAATACTACATCGGGACGTTTTTTATACATAACAGAAAAATTATCAAATAAAACCTTATTGTTTTCCCTCTAGAATTAAAATACAAAATATTTAGGCATTTAACTAATACACTTCTTTCCAAGCGTAATGGACTTAGCAAGCGAATAATCGACTCTGATAGTACTCCACAAAATGTGTCTTCTCTCTTTTGCTCTCTTTCTGTCTCTCTCTCTCTCTCTCTCTCTCCCCCCCAGGCCGATGATCCTCGTAACGCGCACGTATAAACGACTTTGAAATTCCTGTTTGTATTCCGAGGCGGGCAAGCACGAGCTCCCATCGGCGTAGCGTCGCGTCGAGCGCGCCTTTTGATGTCGCCCCTCTCGCTGTACTGACGTGCCGGGACGATTTCTCCTACGGTCCCCCCCCCCCATCGAGTCTACCCGCGCGATCTGAATGCGTCCTTCGTATTTGCCGAAAAAGCAACCCCACCCTGCTCGGGCGGCTCTCGGCTCGTTTTCCTTTGTGCAAACTTTTCCTTTCGTTTATCTTCTTATTGCGCGTGCCTGGCTTATATACCGCATGCTCACATACACAGAGAGGCAGGCGCGCGTGCATACAGGCGCGAGTTTTCGTACGCTCGTTACTACTAAGGTTCTGATCGATGCAATAAATACAATGCACACCATTGACAAATAATTTGTAAAATCACAACTGATAGACGATTGATAAATTCTCAAATAAGATTACCACAAACAATTGTTCATAAGAAAAAAAAACTCTGCCATATATCGAATATCCTTACGTATACGTCAATGGAGGAGGTCATTTCGAATGTACCGTTAAAATTTCAGATTGATGGGTGAATTGGATGAGCGATAGAAAATTTTTTTCCTATTAAAATATAATGTGAATGTAAAATTATCCAGAACTTCTTAAAAACTATTACTCATTATATATTACAAAAGACTAAACAATTCTAGAAATTACAAATCTCGAAATCTAAAACTATATCTTATGTCCTACGCTATTTGCTTAAACTATTTACGGATATAAATCAAATATCTTATTTTATATATTAGTTTACACAATGTAAAGACCCTTTAATGTGATATAACCTAGAATCTAAACCTATAAATTAATTATAACGACACATAAATTTCAATAAGTTTAAGTTTAAATTGCAAAAACTGTAAGAAGGTATTTTCTAGTTTAAATATAAGTTCTTACGGCCGGGTTCTGTTCGTAACACCTGTACTAAAGGTTTAGTACTTTGCAAATCTATAGAATTTCAGATTATAAAATACACCTACTCGCTGCTTCGGCGACGATTTTTTAACGTCACGAAGAGGAAAGTTGGCCTGTTTTATCGCCACGGCATCGCACATTTGGCACAAATAGTTATCGTAAAATTTCTAAAGAATTGTAATTGAAACATACATCTGCCAAATAAGTTAACGTGAGATAATAATAGACACTTTTAAATACATCTTACAGCGTTTCGCGGGTTTGAAAATGAATCTTGGCGAAATAAAATCAGCGGCAGATTGTCAAAACAACACGCGTGCTACTTATATCGAACATTTTCCATCGCCTGTCGTCAATCTTTCCCTGGCAGTAAGAAATCAACTCGGAGATTGGCTTCCAATACGGGCCACTGCAATTCAAATCTTGCCATTTCGGAATTTAAGAAAAAAAACAAGGAAACAAAAAAAAACATCCTTCTACGTAAAACCTTTTCAACCGCGCGACATTCGATTTTTTTCCCGTTCTCTCGCGAACTTCTTCTCAGCGAATGCTCGCTGTCGCGCGCGCATTGGGGGCCCTGCTCGTTTTCTAACCCCCCCCCCTCCCCGGCGTGCATTCTTAGCGCTCTCTCTCTCTCTTTCACCCTCCCTCTATCTCTCTCTTACTCTCTCTCTCTCTCTCTCTCTCTCCTGTTCTCTCTCGAAAATGCAAATACATACGCGCAGTTGGCGCGGTGGCCGCCGCCTCGTTTCCCTCTTTATTTATGCACTCGCCAACGCTGACGGGAGTAATTGTTTTCATCGGACAACCGGATCGCCCCCCCCCGCCCTCACCTTCGAAGGAATCCCTTCGACTTCCCTCTTGTGCGCGCGTCTGTATTAATCGTCAAGGCTCTCTCTCTCTCTCTCTCTCTCTCTCTCTCTCTCTCTCTCTCTCTCTTTCCGATCGAGTAACTGCATTTACTTCTTTCCGGCGACTTATTATAATTGCTGTAGGTGCGCGGCTCCGCATTAATTTGCCAAGGCTTGTGCGCTTTTATGCCGCCATGAATATATATACATATATAATTATAAGTGCCGTGAAAGACGTTTAATTTTAGTATTCAATTCTCTTGAGGTTAGAGAAATTAACCACTGCGGATGGATATCTACTTCTTTTTCCCATAGTTAACATTAAACGAGAATACTTGTCACGGATTGACCATTGTAAGATTAGAAGATGAAAGACTGTACTTTGCTGGATACTATATAGTCGCTTGCCTATATATATATATATAGGTGTGTGTGTGTGTATAGTAGAGAATGTTTCATTATCGATTAATTCAAATACCAACAGCTTTTTCAGCCAATAAAGCCCAATGGCAAGAAAATAAGCTAGAAATTAACGAGGCAAAGCGTACGATGGAAAAATACGAGTACGTAAAGTGACACGGAACATATCTAATCAACAAATGAAGGGATGTTATATTCTTGTACATATATAATGCCAGATTAGAGACTGAATTTACAATATAGGATCTAACTGTAAAGTGAGAAAATTACAGAAGTTAATATACTTTTTCATGTCATTATAGTGAAATTCCTGTCTTTATTTGACTAGTTTTTTCTCATGTTATATAGTATTTTATATAGTTATGTATAGTATGTTATATAGTATGTTATATAGTATGTTATATGTCATTTAGTCATGTCTATAATTTTTTATAATACCTCGTATCTTGCTTTATCTAAAGCCAGTGAACAACTTATAATTAACCTATATTTAACTCACAATCTTAGTTAGTACAGTGTTCTGGTATACCCGTGCAAGGTTTATTACTTTATGATTTTTTTTTTGCTTCTCCTTCGTCCCCTAGATATTTATATATTGCAAAAAAAAAAAAAAAAAATACAAAATTATAACGCGATATTTTAGATCGAGAGGCTTGATCCTATAAGCACCGATCATTCGTAAATTGAGCTGTTTTCAAAAACACGGCGAACGCTCGCCCGCGCTACTTAAGTATCGTACCCGCGCGGTATTATTGGCAAGTGAGAATCCCCCCTTCCCCTCCCATTACTCCGTCAACAGGCATTTCCCGCGAACTATAAAAGTCGCATCCCGCCTCGTTCGCCGTGGCCGCGTCGTCTAAAGAGTGAGTGTGTGTATGTGTGCGCGCGCGCGCGTGCGTGCGTGTGTGTATGTATATAAAGGAATACGTGCAATCCCTCTCATTCGAATCGCAGGGGGCGCGTCGTTGCCCTGGATAAAAAATAAAGCTCGAAGGACTAATATATATATATATATATATATATATATATATATATATATATATATATATATAATCATCGGATAGAACGCTGGCGCGCGAGAGGTGTTCGGCGTTTGTCCCTCCGCTCGCCCATTGTAGTGGCGTGCGCACGGTGGTATCCAAGATCCAAGGCCTGGAACAGATCTCGAGAACGCTCTCTCTCTCTCTCTCTTTTTTTTCATCCTCCACCGGCACTTCCCTTTGACCGATGGGGAGGGCTCCGTGTTTTTCTTAGTCCCCCCCCCTTTTTTTTGTTTGTCTTTTTGGTTCTCTTTCGTTGTCGTTAAGACGAAGAGCCTACCAATTGCTGCCTTTTTCTGAAAGCTTTTCTTCTGCTGGCGATGTTAATTGAATGAGATTATGCCGATGTACAAAGGCTTTGGACGAGCCGTGTATTTGATTGGATGCGGGATCGTACGAAAGGGTGCACTTTGTTAGGGGAGAAACATAATAATCAGAAAATAATTGAGGGATAACAGTCGAGAAATTGAAACTTTGTGAAATTTCGACGAGGATTGTGAAAAAGTAAGGATTTTTAAAATTAAGACAATAAAGCACTATATTTTTTAATTTTTTTTATTTAATCTTTCTAACTTCAACTCGGAAGTTATTTAGCTAAATGGATACAATTCTGTCTAAATATACATGAGATATCGTAGTACAAATTATGAATACATTGAATTTTTAAGTCACAGGCTTTAAAGAATATGATAGTACTATTGTAGAGTGACGGTTTAGCCTCATAGATTAATGAGGTGGTGCATAGAGGTAAGTACATTCCCGCTCTCGTCAGCTCTTTTATTAATACTACTCTTTCGCGGTTGTACGATGGGAATTGGAATAAAGTATCATTGGGACCTTGGCAAGCATCGTCACAAGGGACATTAGGGATTGTTAATATATATTTACTCTTTCCAGAGAGGCAGCTAAATGGTAGTGATTTTGCTCGAAATCCGTTGATAATTGTTATGTACTCCCGACTAAGTTGTCTTTTGCGAAAGCAAGGTTAAATCTTAGTATTATAACAGTGTTGGAAGTATTCACGTCCTTTAATTTGTCCAAGTTTACGAGCCGTAGAGCTAGAGTTCATTTGAGATGCCTCTTTGAATATGTTTCGTAAGCCCGGGTAGGACACATGCAGTGCCTTATTCGCGTACCTGTTTAAATTTACAAATTTAAATTTGTAAATTTAAACTGCCTCTCGAACGAAGACAGAATCAGCGCCTTGACATTGGTTGATTAAGCTGGACAGATAGTGCAAAAACAAGTTGCGACTTTACAAAGATGCATTATAACCTTTGTGAAGGACTTTCCCTGCTTATTACTTATCCCGCAAGTGTTAACAAACATATTATATCTATATATGATTTTTAACACTTGCATATAATACAATAAGATATATATATATATATATATATATATATATATATATATATAATATATGTGTCTGTACAAATACACACACATATTAGCAATGAATGCGCAAAGTAAACACATTTCCCGGGCGTTCCTAGGCTGATTCGCATTTGCATTCAGCGCTCTACAGTACATATTTATCGAATGTCGATGGCAATAAATAAGGAGTTTCCAATCGAGCGCCTCGCTCTCACGCGTACACACACACGCGCGCGCACACACACACACACACACGCACACACAGGCAAATCTGTATGAAGTGGCGCAGTCTCAGTGTGCAATTCAGGCTTTTTGAGAAAGCGCCGTGTCGCGACAAAGAGACGCGCCATTATTCCGCGCCATAAAGCGATTTTCTTCGTGCGCTCTCCCTTTCTCCGTCCGTCGATCTTTCTTTCTTTCTTTCTTTCCTTGTCACCCCCTCAACCCCCTGCCCACTTTCGGCTGCTTAGCATCCGATGTGTTTGCATTGATATAACTCGGTGGTACTAAGGGGGGGGGTGGGGGTGCCGGAATCGAGTTTCCGAATATATATATATATATATATATATATATATATATATATAGGGCCGTTCGCTCGCGTATACGCGGCACTCGCTGTAATCCATAGACGGAATAGATCTTCGTTTCCAGGCTTTTTTCATTTACAAGCTTGAACTCCCGATTACGCTGATTCGAGGCAGCTAAATCTACGTTAGACAATGATACGGGAGGTCGTAATGGTATGTTTTCCTTGCGATTAAATCGATGTTTCTCGCGTTATCCTATACATGGTTGAGATCGTGTTAGACAATTGATATTCATCTATTGCCAAATAAAATGGCGAATTAATTGGTTAATAAACAATTAAATTTGTCAAATGATAAATCAATAAAGTTTGAAATAAAAAGGAGAAATACTTTTTATAGAATTTCTTGCGGTACGTCTTTAAAAGCCGAAAGCCGGGCAGAAAGTGCGACGAATGTTGGAAGATTCCAAAAGTATGCGATGCTCGTCTTCTTTCGGCCACCGCTGGATCAGGTGGTCTATGAGCGACTGGATCGGAGTAGACGCTGTTTTTGAATTGGTGCATTTAATATCCGTAGCAGGTAGTTCGCGCGACGCGCTAAATATACACCCCAGAATTTTCCTAATTGATTTCTTAATGGTAGAGGGCCAGTAGAGAATTTGAGTGCTCGATGTCCTAGACAATATCTATTATCTATATACTTCGTGACATTGCCGATGCATTTTCGGAACTTCAACACGTTTTCCCTAATAATTGAAATAATTTTACTCGCGTCTATATATTTCAACGTTACTTCTTAGGCAGTGATCGAAGATTATGCCCAGGTGATGACCACTCAAAAGATCAATATGGCAAGCGCTTTCACCTCTTATAGAATTCAAATTAATCAACAGTTTCAGAAATTTTATAAATGCCAGGCCCTTGGCACAGAGTTCGCGGAAATTTTTTATTTATTTTTTTTTATCTTGATGGTTAAGAATTTTTAATCACTACATAAGTGTGGATTTCTTCTGAGAAATATCTATGTGTTAGAAGAAAAATGAATTTGACAACAAATATTGATCGTTTTCTGAATATTAGAATTTTAGGAGTAATTTTTCTTATTTTCTCTCTCTCTCTCTCTCTCTCTCTCTCTCTCTGTATCTCTCTCTCTCTCTCTCTCTCTATACCCAGAACAGCCTGAATTGCAGCAAGATGAATTTCTCCTATTTTATTTTGTATTTTTTTCTACTGTTGAATGAGAAAATAGAACTGCCGAAATCTAATATGGATCGAATGAGATAAATATTGAGTGTGATTAAAGTTTCGAAATTAGATCCCCTCACATATTTGAGATTAATATTTCAGCATATTTGATGTTTTTGTAGATCTTCGGGCAGTTACATTAATATGTGCACTGATTATGCAGCAACTGATAATCAAAAAGCACGCCTGAAAATCATGTAGAATATAAATCTGTAAGTTGAATAAAAATTATTATTCTAAGTGAATTTAAATAAAAACAATTTGTAGAGTTTCAGGAAATTTTACTGATAATCAATATCTACAGCTGTTTAAGCGACGATCAAGACGTTTTCAAGATAATACAGAGTGCTTTATGCGATTCTGTTTTAAAGCTTGAACTTGTTTTATACGTTGAAAATGGCTCAATCGTCGAAACAGCTGTCTATATTTATTTTAAATAAAATTTCTTGAAACTTTACCATCTGTTTTTACTTAAATTTGCTTAGAATTACAATTATATTTAAATATCCCTCATCAACTACATAGCGAATTTCAGGATTGAATTTGAGCGAACCGAAGAATTTGCAAATATTGCTGTTATATCAATATAACTCAAATTATATTTATTATATATGTGGTGCAATTTTTTGGCCAAACTCCGTCTCGCATCCTACGATTATCTTTTATAAATCAGTTTTTATTGTACACTTTCAGCATCAAATAGGCTTTTTCTCAGTCTCGTTTGGAAAGTATAATATTCATATCCTAGTCTCGAGGCCTACGATCGCTCGATCGCTGGAGCGCAGGACTAGAAACTTGGTGATCCGAGTTCAAGTCCCGGTCTTGGCCGATTGACACAAGCACTGCTGTAATAATTTAATGTTAATACATAGGTATATATATATATATATATATACATATATACACACACACACGTAGGTATTACCCTCACCCGGTGCACTTTACATCGTGGCGCCGCGCGGTGGGGGGAGAAAAGAGACGACCGGTAAGTCGCAATCTATATTCGAGGACAAATCTACTTAAAACGGCAGGGGAGAGGCGCTCGTCGCGAAATATAACACCTACTAAAATAACAGATTTTACGAGCTCCCATTCCCTCGGTCTTGCGCTCGCTTTTCTCGCGATGGCAACACGCCGACCGACTGTGTACGTTGGCCGGTCAGCGGGTGCGCACGCGAGACAGGCAGGCGGGAATGGAAAAGGGCATCATCATATGTTATATATAATGCACAACTACATACACATACATACATACATACATACATACATACATACATACATACATACACACACACACACACACACACACACACACACACACACACACACACACACACACACACACACACACACACACACACACACACACACACACACACATATATATATATATATATATACAAGAGAGGAAATTCGAAAAACGCATCGTATATTACCCCATACATATGGAGCTTTTCCCGCTTCGGGACTAGCGGTTTCTTCTAAGCCCCCTGTCCCCTCTCTCCCACGTATATGGATTCACGGATGCGAATAATATCGCAGCGTCCGCGCGAGTTTTTCATTTTGCCCCCTGCCTGAATTATTATACGATTCATGTTTCGAATTGACTCACAAAATACGAAAAGCGCGGGAAAAGGGAGAGATATTATTGTACGCGCACGGGAAGGCAGAGAGGGGGGGGGAGAGGTTGCGGAGATCACTAGTGCACCTAAATATACAGATATATAAGGATATAATACATATACGCCTATACGAGGAGGCTGATTTATACATATATACATATATCTAGGCGACAAAAAATAATGTGTATTTTCATTGCGACGTTCTCTCTCTCTCTCTCTCTCTCTCTCTCTCTCTCTCTCTCTCTCTCTCTCTATATATATATATATATATATATATATATATATATATATATATAAAATGAAATCGTGATCCTTTATACAACGTTGCGTTAACCGACTTCCCATCGTTGTTGTCGTATCAGCGACCGGTTCGTTTTCGCCGCTTTAAATGCGGAAAAGGTCAATTAAATTTTTTAGGACATTTTTACAGCGCGATAGTAAAAGAAACAATTCGGCTATAGAAAAAATTATATTACCATTATTGTCTTTTGATATCAAACAATTGGTTTATATGAATGAGAATTTTGTTTTTTGAAATCTAGTCGCCACGCGAAATGAGTTAACAAGTCGCCGAAACAAAACCATTAGCGGAGGAAATACAACGAGATAACTCGTTGTAATATTTCTTCTTATTATTTAACTTCTAATATAGAGAGAGAGCCAGAGAGAGCCAGAGAGAGAGCGAGAGAGAGAGAGAGAGAGAGAGAGAGAGAGAGAGAGAGAGAGAGAGAGAGAGAGAGAGAGAGAGAGAGAGAGAGAGAGAGAGAGAGAGAGAGAGAGAGAGAGAGAGAGAGTTAGAGAGGAGGAACAAGATTTGTAAACTAAAGTTGACTAGTTACAAGGAGAAACTATCAGATATGGGTTGCGACTTTGGTCTATACTGGTCTCTCAGTCCGACAATATCAATGATTTTTACATGCAAATATAGTACATCTCTTTAATAAAATGGGATATATTATATAGTGTAAGAGAGTTTTTATGAGTTGAAGACATTTTTATGAGAACCCTAATTTTTGACATTGGGATCAAAGAAAGAATAATATTTCACGAGTAGGAAAGTTCTAATAAATTTATATTTGTGAAAGAAAAGTTTTCATAACTACGACAATACGTATTTTTAAATGTATATTCATTAAAAACATTTTTCATATGATTTTTTGTTCTAATCTTACGCTAAGGTCATCGAACTGCACAGCATATAGAAATTGATTAATAATTGTAAGTACAAGAGTATACTAGATCTTGAGAATGGGAGGGCAGTAGAACTTAAAACTTTTCGACAAGGCTGCTCTGAAGATAATCAGTTTTACCTGGTTCAAACAGAATCAAATTTGTCATCGATACCTTATACTCCATCCTTGTTAGATCAAAGAATCCTGCTATAGTAATTAATTGGTCGACAAATTTTCAACCTTAATGTACGTTCTAACAGTTTTGATACCTTCTAAATGTCATGAACATGAATATTTTAATACTTTTCGAGTAACAATCACTATCTTTGTAAGACGTTGTGGTATATAATTATATATTCGCCAGGATGGTTGGCGCATTGAATTTTAGTGTGTTTCAAATCTATTTAACTTATTGAATTACTTGGATCATGATTTTCACGACTTTCTAAAATTAATCCTCATGCTTCTGTCGTTGAAATCAAAGACTTTAATGTATGCCAAATTTAATTTTTTCCAACAGTTGAAAGGTACAATGCATATAGTAATTTTTCTTTGGATGTATGGTTGCCAAGGTATTATTGATACTTTGACGTCGGTTCATGTACTGTCCGTAGCAACTATTTTATGTTACTTCTATCATATACTCTTTGGAAGATCGGGATTGCGCAAATCTGTAATCTGGTGGTGACGAGTCGCGTAGAGATACAACTTCCCTTCTACTTATATATGAATGCCCGGCTACTGTCTAAATTTAGGCAAGATAAAGTTTATAACAAAACGATCAAAAAGAGCAATGCGTGGTTATGAGTAGTTTCGGGCGATTACAATGTAGTGGTAGATGATCACGAGCAATCATGGGTGGTATGGTCATAACCATTTATCTTAATTGCATGAAGAATTCTGCAGAACATGATTAAGGAAAATGTTTGACTTTCTATAGTTGACCTCCAGTATCTTGAAAATAAAGAACACCGATTTTTTTGCGCATCGTGACATTGGGCACGTATCCGAGATTTCAGTGTCTTTCTCATTCCAGATGATTAAAAAATCTTTGAAAGCCAATGAAGGTAAAATAAATCAAATATTTCACCGACGTTTTTTGAACGACGTGGTGCGAGGGCTTAAATACCACTAAACTGCAATAATACGGTCGATTCGACACTGAAGTGATCGAGGAAAGAAGTGACCCGTGCCCCCGCCCCACTTCCTGGCAGCCTTTTCGCGTCAGCCTCGACCCCCCCCCGGCGATGTTGCTTCACAACATCCCGGGAAAAATCTAATATCGCCGGGGACGGGCCGCGCGTACAGGGACAGGAGGTACAACGAAAAGGAGACAGTAGTTCGAGGGAGTCCGAGTGCCGAGTAATTTGACTCCGGGAATCCTCGCGATTCCAGAAGGACTGCGCCCGGAGCTCTCTCCCCCCTACCGCTGCGGGCTTCGTGTTCCACGAGATAATGAGGATACTCTTTCCGGTAAAGAGAGACGAAGTACCGGAGATGATTAGGTCGCGGAAAGATCGTAGGGCGCTCGAATTTCAAAGTGATCGCTTCGTATAGGTCTTTTCCTATACAATGCGCGTCTGGTACGTGTGTGCGTGCGTATCTTCACTTGGCGTTGTTGCACAGTCTTTTGCACTCTGCTGTCGACGGGATTTTGCGCTTTCGTTCGGCGGGGAAGCGAAGGGGGATTAATTAAAGAGTTGTTTGTGAAAGTATCGAATTTGAGATACCGGGAAAAGATAGAAATAGGTCTCATTTATTGTAACAAGGAACTAACGACTTTTCCAATTTATTATACATTGATTAATTTTTCATCAATCCAATGATTAATTGATACAAATATTCTTTCAATTTTATAAAACTATATTTGTATTTATAACGCCAACTTGTATTGGAAAACTATAATAGAAATTGGTGTCGTAAGATTACGCAATTCCATTATTATGTATCATGGTATATGGACTACATTCAATTTTCAAAATAAACAGTTGCATAGGGGAAAATACAAAAAGCGGTACTTATTAAATCATTAACTACCATTTCCAAAAAAGAAAAATGTAATTTTTTGAAAAACGAGCAAAAGACCAATAATTTTACGATTTTACACTGTTTGCGAGCCACTGAGCGTCTTTGATTCTGGTTAATATCGAGAGGGAGAGTGATTTATATTTCGTACTTTAGATATCTAGCGGTTTGATTAGTAACTCTGAAAACTTCCAGCACGCTATGTTCAACGTTATCCAACAGGTTCAATTCGAAAATTGATGAATTTAAACAGCTAATAAGACTTTATTAGTTTCGAACGATCTAAATGATTATATTAGATCTGGAATTTTAAGTTATAAAAACCAGACAATCTATTAATTTTTATATAAAGCATTTCGAGCAAACATCGTATAAAATATTTGTCTGAGATCAGAATGCAACTTTACAGTACCGAACTGTCTTCGGTGTTTGACAGAAGACAATTGATTTCATTTCATTCAATGTGCTTTTCATAATTTTATTTATCAGAAATAAATGATCCATCAGAAATATATAATACATTTCAGAAAAACAATAAATAGTTCAACTATTGACAATACTACTGTTTCATTTATAGAAAATTGCAGTTACTTTCGGGAACAAAAATTGCATTTACCAAGAATTAGCCTGAAGATATTGATAAAGATTTGCTTATTATTCGCTCGTTGTTTTACAAGTTATGGAAATAATGCTGATCGGCGTTTCAATTGCAGATATATCCTGTTGTACTTGATGGATGAAGATGTTTTCGACTACTCTGTCCCTGAATATCATCTACAGAAAGGAATAAAATTATTCATCATTTTCGTTTACAACTTTCCATTTCAGATTACCGAATATATAAATGACGATACATAGTTTTTTTTTTATAGTTTTGCGAAAAATTACGATTATCCCCCCGATAAGACGCGCTTCTCCTCATTTCGCGCCACCGACTGCGTTCCTCGAAAAGTTTCCTCGTGGGGATATTTGTATTTTGCCAAATCACGGTGTGGAATTTGAGCGAACGAGTAAAAAGAGAGGGTACGAGCGAGAGGCGGTGGAGAGAGAAAGTTCGGAGATACGCTCGAGCTTTAAGGGCGAAAGGTTCCATCGGTCCGAGCTTTTGGTCGGCCGTTCTCCGCCTCGATTTCGGTTGACAACGCCGGCAGCGATATATATATATATATATATATATATATATATATATATATATATAGACGGAGAGATCCGTCCCCAAAGGCATTCGTACCTACGTCGCGCTACTCGTCCCTTTTCCATGGACCCTACGATGCGTCCCGGGGCTCGTCTCTGCGAACCAATAAAAATGCTCGGCATTCTCTCCCATACATATATATATATATATATATATATATATATATATATATATATATATCTGCGACTCTCATCGTTCGCTTGCCCACGCTCTCGGACCGCGTGTCTCAGCTATATACTCGCCGGATGGTGCACGCGCGCTTCTTCCTTCTCGCTTCTTGTCTTTTATCCACCTTCTCCCCCTTCGCCGATTCGTTCGTTTCTCGTTTTGTCCTCCCTCACTAGGTCTCTGTCTCTCAGTCTCTCTCTCTCTCTCTCTCTCTTTCGTTCATGCGCGTAAGTTTACGTTCCATCCATTCCCTGGACTTTTTCGCTCCTCGTCTTCTAAGGATTCGAGCCCATCCAGCCGGACTAACCAAATATTTGACGAGGTCCTCTTTCCCATACCTCGCCGGTCTTCTCCTTTCGCTAGATCCCAGGGGAGAGCACTCATTGGAAAAGAAAGTTATATGACGGAGAGAGAGAGAGAGAGAGAGAGAGAGAGAGAGAGAGAGAGAGAGAGAGAGAGAGAGAGCAAGAGTGAGATAAAGAGTTGGCGGTCACCCATGAGCTTTAAACTGTATCTTCTTTTGATTCTTTGCTGGGGTTCTTAACAACGAGGAAGCACTTTTGTATCAATTCTATTGATGTCGCTCTCTCTCTCTCTATCTCTTTCTCTATCTGCTTCTCTCACTCTATATCTCTCTTCTTCTATCGTTCTCTCTCTCTCTCTCTCTCTCTCTCTCTCTCTCTCTCTCTTTATCGAGACTGTGGAAGCCAAACTTATTTTAGGTAAACGTCAATATGTCTCGAATGTTTGAAAGCTCTCCTTCGTTTATCGTTCTCTTTTTCCTTCTTCCATTCTTTCCTTTTTTTTACATTCCGTCTTGGTAAATACGCCGTATTCCTTACGGGCCTAAGCCTCCTCGGAGGTTTTGTGAATGAGATTACCATCGAGCGAAATTTGCTATGTCGAAGGTAACGTTAGGGGAAGATTAATTGAGTTTTTAAAGAACTTTTAACCGGGTATTGAGTTTACCCTGATTGAACTTGTTCCTGTTTGTATTTCATCCCTTCTGAATTATTCCAGTGGATAATCAAAGAGGCTTTGTTTATTTATAAAATTGAGAAAATCATTTAAATTAAAATCATTTAAATTTTTTTTTGGTGGATAAATTTTGAAAATTGATCTTATAGAATATACGAAAAGTATTGATTTTAGGAATGGTTTCGAGATCGAAAATATGATTTTTCAAACATCCGTACGTACTAATATCAAGCTTGTCACGTACGCAATTCATAAATCATATTTGCGCTTTTATTGTAACATTTTTCGATCTAACAATTCTTCCGATTTGTTTCAAAGGGTCTCGGAAATTATTTTCACACATGGTCCAATGCCTCCTAGTATCAGGTAATAAATGTTATATCGATGGCGATCATTTTTAAATCTTGCAGTTTGACAAAGAAGAGTGTAATGAAAGCCCAGACTGGGTGGAGAAGTTGCGTGGGAAAATGTTACGAAATTTTTTTCATGGAGGAACGGTTGACTTGAGACCCAAATAAGATCATGTAGATGCGAGTATCGGTTCATAATACCATTATCATGTATTTTTAAGCTATTATGTACCATTTCATGAAATATTCATGTATCTAAGAAACTGAAAAAGAGATTCACAAAGTAGAACTTCACGCATAAACTGTGAAAAAATTATTCAGATTTCGATTGTTTGTTCGACAACTAGCGATTTGACAGATTTACTTCGCGGGGTTTTAAACAGTATACTTATCAAATAAACTCGATTGGAATAGATATTTTTGATTTCCAAAATACTAATTTGATACAATACAAGTTGAAAAACAGTCTGTAAAGTCGTAGTTTACGAAAAGTCTATACATTAAATTTAATAAAAAATTTAACGAATTTTCAATACTGTTCGTATTTTCTCTCTAAATCTACAATCCTAATTATGTATTTTTTACAATGAAATCCTGCCATCAAATATATGCGCAATATTACTACATATAGAAGACTGAGCGTGTGGCAGACGTACCCTCTTACTTTCGAGAGCAGCAAAATCGTCCATAAGCGATGATCGTAATTCGCAATCCTAATGGGCATAAGCTAAAAAATTTGATGATCAAGGCATATTTCATCATATTCAGTAATTATTTCATTAGAAATTAATTATTAAGATTTTTTAATGCTTTAACAAGTTCATAAACATATATTATAGATCATTTTCTCAATATATTAGATTTTACGTACGAGGAACGGTTGAAACTATGAAAATCAGTTATGGATCAAAGCTTATCATAAACGTTACGCGCATTTCTGCAATTAAAAACATAAGACATCAAGCATAATTTCAATTTTGCGCTTCGATAAAGACGATTTTGCATTCTATTATGTCGCAACCGCGCGAAAATCCTATACAATCGACCCATCGGGTCTATGAATAAAATATATCAACAGCGATGTCATTCTGGGAAGCCGGGGAAAAACTCGTCGGACATCAGCATCAGCGCCAATACGACGAAGCTTCAAATAATACAATCAGAGTAGGGAGGGGGGAGAGGGTATGGCACTGTGTACTTTGCGGGAAAGAATGTCTCAGGAGCGTAAAAAAGGGGGGGGGCAAAGAATATAACCGCAGAACAAAGGTCCCTGTGGCGCTCTTGTGGTTTTTAAACTTTCTTTAAAACTCGGGCGAGGGCCAGGAGAAGGAGGAATAAGGCAGGATAGAAGATGCGTCCTCTACTCTCGATTCGCTCCTCCTCCGCCTCTTAGTATATATATACCTTCTCGCTCCTCTTCGTTGCTTGGGCTTTATTACACCTCGGCTCTGCCACGACTCCCCACCCTTTCTCCGATACCCCTTCCCTCCTCCACCCATTCCTCCCTCAGAGGAGCGCCTTTCCACGGAATCTTCTGATGTATACTTTGCCATTGATTGATTCCTTGTTAATTAAAGAGGATGGGAGGAGGAGGGGGAGGAGCTCCTCCGCGCGAACGCAGACGAGGTGCGCCCGCTGCAGCAGGATCTGCCGAGCGTATTATACGCTGTAAACAAAGGGGAAAAAGTTATTTGACAAAGAGAAAAAAGACGTTTCTCTCTCTCGCTCTTTGACTCTGGATAGTTGCATGCCGGTCGAACCACTTGTTTCCTCTTTTTTTTCGCCTTTATTTGATTTCTTTCAATCTCGTCGATCAATTTATTTATTCGATTTTATTATTTTTTTTTTTTTTGAAACTCCATGCTTGCACTATGGATTAAACTTCATATTGCGACCATCGGTAAATAAATTGGTATTATAATGTACATTATTACTTTAATTTGAAATAATTTTGAATTTTAATTCCAATCGTAAATGCATATTTATTATCGGAAGTACAACTTTTCGTTATACATGCAGCAGAATTTTAAATTTTAATATTATTAAATATTGATTTTTATTTTTTACATTGTAGATCTGAAATTAAGATCTTCAGTAACTGAATCAAAATTAATAAACATGTACATATAAGCTTGGATTCATTTTCACTTGAATAACTTTAATCATAACGATTTTTACGCTACATATTAAGATTTGTTTTATTAATTTAAATAAATATGTGATTTGAGTAATATGTATACTTTATTCATTCAATAAATAAATAATTTCACAGCAAAATAATTCATTTAGAATTCTGGTTCACAAAGAATTTTTCCGCTTTATTTAACTAACTACGCACACACGCGCGCGCGCGCACACACACACAGAAAGAAAAATTAACGAATTCAAATCTTTTTCTCATTAGTGTATAATCTCTAACAATACACGTCCCAGTATCATCTCGATTTCGAGGACGACCGGATAATTAGATTCTGTGAAATCTTTCGTGAATTTGCTAAAAAAGAAACCCTATATATATATATATATATATATATATATATATATATATATAAACAAAATTCCGTATAAAGCCGACGGTCTCTCTTGAATTATCTCCTTCCTCTAATCAATATTTTTCTGCGCGCTCGCACCCGGTCAAACAGCTCTTTTCATCTCGGGTCTCGAACCTCTCCTCACGCATTCCGCGCGCAGCTCTCTCGTGGTTCATCCTTTTTGATTTTTGTCGTATTCCTCCCGCAGGTCCCAGGCTTGCATATATGAATATTCATAAATACAGGACGATACAAATGGCTTTCGCGATCGGTGCGCGTTCAGGATTCCTGCTGGGGGGTTGCGATGAAGAAAAGTAAGAGAGAGAGAGAGAGAAAAAGGGAGATAGAAAGAGAAAGAGAGAAAGAGACATTCATTGTGATAGTGAACTTATGCGATTGTCACAAATTCAACAATGATTAATTTCATAGAATCTAGTGTTTCAACAAGCGAAGAAACAGTTTAAATTACATTTAAAATTATTTTATTTATCTAAATTTTATGATCTATAGTTTGAATTTTCACTACAAGTATTTTAGGCAGTTATTTGTTTCTGCGTCTAAAAATATATTAATAACATCACAGAATTGAAGCACAGCAAAATGCTCAGTTATTGACTACGTGGCCGACATCATTATATCATCATTATGTATAATTACGCGGTGGTGATTACAATGCCATTCTAATAATTAACAATTCGTCGAGGTGAATAGGGAAAGGTAAACATACTTGGCTATTGACGAAACTGTATCATAAAGATATTCTGTGAATTCAGACGTTTATGTGTACAGAAATTTGACAGAAACGTTTGAGGATTGCTGAACAACGAACGCCACCTTCCGAGTGATCGGCAGCACGCGTTTACCGATGGATCGGCAAGAAAACAAGTAAAGTGAAGATATCAATTAAGTCGAGACGTCATGCAAGTATTTTACAAGCTGAGTCGACGACCATACGTTTTGTAGCGGAGGAAACCATGGAGCTGAGACTCGGTGCAAATAGCTACCACTGTCAGGACAGTGAAGACATATTGACGCCACTCGCTAAATTGACAACATCTTTACGGCCAGATGAGAGTGGCGATATAGTCCACCTAACAATGCACGAGTATATCTGGGATAATATTCGCAAAGACAGACGAGCTAATCTAGGAACAATTGGGAAGTTCAACTTGAGTATCGGATCCATCTTCCCGCCTACCTTCCTGACACGAAGTTCAACGAGTGCCGGTTCTTAGAGCATCAGTCGACGTGGTACAAGGATGTACAAAGACAATGTCACAAAGTCAATGCCCCAATGTCTGTGTAAGTGTGTGTTTAACAGGAATACCGGAAACAGTAGTTTTTTTTTTTTTTGTTTTATAGAGAATCTGTGAAGAAAAATCCGAAGTCCGAAATCCCTCTCGACAGCGTCTCTGCCCTTGCCCAACTGTGCCGGGTGCTAATGGGCTGGGAGGGCTTCTCTTTCGGAGAGCGAACCTCTATTAATGAACAAGATATTCAGCAGAGCATAGAAATAGCCGGTTAATCCGTTCCTATGTGCTGGATTCTGAAAGCTGGCTCAGCTCTGACGGCGAGAGTCATGGGTGACGCAAAGGGATTACTCAGGCGTCAGAGGCGAGTCTATTTATCCCATCCCCTTTTTTAACAATAATAATGATAATAGTACTCATACTTTGGTGTGTGTATTACTGTATATATATATATATATATATATATATATATATATACATACATACATACACATACATCTTCTCGTTCATTACCTCTCCTTTTCTTCTCGAGCCTTCATTTTGCCGATCCAGCGCGGAGCCGAACTCAAGCCTGCGTAGTTCCGCGAATGGAGCACCGCGCCCATCAGAGCACGAAAAAAGGGAAGCCAATGAAAATTCATCACGAACCACCATCGGCTCTTTATGCTCTCGCTTCTTTTCTTCTCGTTTTCCTACGGCTCCCTCCTTCCACTCCCTCTCGCCCCACCCCTCCGTCTCTCTCTCTCTCTCTCTCTCTCTCCTTCTTTGCCTCACTCCACCTCTATCAACACTTCTTTCGACCGAGCCTCTTACGACTTAATTTTCACCTTCGCTCAGTTGAGCCGCGCGCCCTTTTTGCCCCGTGCGACGCGACCGACGGAGACGGGCGCACTGTCCGAACCCGCTCCTACTTATGTTAAACGCAGACTTACGGAACGAGGGAGGAGGGCCCACTCGATGGGGTGGAGAGAGAGAGAGAGAGAGAGGGAGGAGTGCGCGGTATAGTCCCGAGGTGGGAATCTCAGTTTCTCTCTCGAAGCCGTACGGGCGAGGAGAAAATTGATTTGTGAGGATGCGCGCCGGTGATACTGCCTATATATATATATATATATATATATATATATATATATATATATATATATATATTTGTACGGCAAACTGCGAGGCGGGGGTGTGTCTGTGCGAAAATCAGAGATATTAAAGGCAGAATATTTCCAAGCGAGAATTATAGAATGTAAAAAAAATTTTTTGCTGCAAGAGTAAGAGATGCTTTGGTTGCTCTTCAAGATATAAGAAATACAAATTGATTTATATTAAACATTTTATGATTGTAACTGTCTTTAACAAATGTAAGAATTTGATACGTAAAAAATAAAAAGTATCTTACTAATCTTCTCTCTCTCTCTCTCTCTCTCTCTCTCTCTCTATATATATATATATATATATATATATATATATATATATATTTAGTATGATGTAATTGATTTTTGTAATATGTGGATTGCTTATTAGATGGGATTTACAACCAAGTTTCAAAAACAAAAAAATTTTATCTTAGGATTAAATCGACAGAAACCGGTACGATAAAATGTATTTTAGTACGTAAGATACATAAGTATTCAACTTGATTTTGCTCACCAAATATGTGTTGATATTTATTTCGGTACTAAATATGTAAACGTAATGAATTTGGTGAAAATTAAATTCTTATCGTGAAAACCATAAAAATAATAGATTTCAGGTAATAGGTTTATATTTATTGCATCAAAATATATATTTTCTGTTTTATACTTTTTTGTGAATAAGCAAAAGTATCTATTACATGTTTGAATTGCCCTTAAATGTAGACAATATAATAATGCATTAGACAGGTCAGATTTATAATCAGATTATCTATAATTAATCGTTGGAATATCAATTATTATTCTTCGAAATATACGCAGACGTGTAAATTTTGTGAATTTCCACGATATAATTTGATTGACCATTTCAGTTTTCTTATTCGTTTAGTTTCTACAATGACTATCGATCAAGTACAAGGACAGTGATTCCACGTATATGATATAGTTTTGGAATATCCAGTCTTTTCTATCAGCACTATTTACTTATGCAACATTTGGAAAAATAAAAAATATTTCATATGAAAAAGTTTTTGATTCGTTTTTTTAAATGTTTCAATTTCACCCCCAAAAAGCTGGAAAAAACGTTTTAAAACTCATAAACTTTTTATTAATATTTAATATAAAATACAATTATAACATATATAATTTAACTTTTAAATTAGTGGATATCATTAACATCTCGGGCGAAGCTGAGACGAGGGATGCCAGCAATAATTATATAATAGTATGAGGTATGTGATAAGTAGGTCGTGTTATATGGATTAAATGCATACGAATAGTACACTCGATACAAGTCACGAGAAAATTACTATTACAAACAGATTTTGGTACAATTTTTGAATATACATAAGGAGTTTATATTTCTTATATTGAATTTAATTAAATATGTGAATCTTGCAATAGGACCATTTTCCAAAAAATTGTTGCATTGAATTTAATGATAAGTAACGTGTAAGAATAGTGGTGTTATGGATGCATTTACAAGCAAATTATTTTAACACATTATCCTGAACTGTTTTGGATTATTGGAAGTAGAGGTAGTATGTGAAAGCTATAAGACAGATGAATAATTCAATAACGGAGTATGGAGAGCTTTTTAAAGATTCACATTAGCATTACTAAACACTTGGGATACCCTTTTAATGAAAAGAACTCCATCATTGGGAATCGACCGGTTAAAAGCATTCCTAATATGAATTTCTAATCTACGCGATTGTTGACTAAACAAAGAGAGACTAAAATAGTTTTCGTACGTCAGGCAGTTATCAAACGACAGTCAAATCGGTTAAAGATTGGCATACGAGCTGAATACATAGAAAAGCTATTTTCAAAAATCTACTATTAATAATGTACTTTATTGCGAAGATTTTATCGCATGCATAAAAAAAGCATCGATAACAATATTTATTTCAATCGACGGACATACTTTAGCCCTGGATTCTTTATTTAATTCATGAGAGTAGTGAGCAAACCGAGAATCTCTACTACTTTTATAACAAGGCAAATAGTTTCGTTCTCGATTTATCGACAGATCGGCGTTTTAATTAATTTGGAAGCCGTATACGGTGCTTGACCGTTACATTGTGTGAATTCGACTCTCTGTCTTCGTTCGCCCGTGTACCTATACGTTACGGTCGCAATCGACGCACATTAGCACGAGGATAACAGAAGAGGAAGCACCGAAACTTTCGAAACTTCCCTCATTCGCATATATATATATATATATATATATATATATATATATATATATATTCCGTCGATATACGCTTTATCGTCTCGCGCTTTTTTCGCGGACTGGCGCAGGAACTTTTCAGCGCGCCCTTAATAACATTCGGCGTTTGTTCGGACGCGTCGGCAGGCTCATCGATTATATCAGCGCTTCTTCGTGCGGCCGCATCGGAGCAGGAGACAGAGACAGAGAGAGAGAGAGAGAGAGAGAGAGAGAGAGAGAGAGAGAGAGAGAGAAAGAGCCCAAAGTTGCTCGTGGTACATGTGTGTGTGTGTGTGTGTGTAAGTAGAGGATCCATTGATTAACATTCAAACGACGACTTGGGGTCTCTGCCTCTCTCTCTCTCCGCTACCCTTCCTTTCGTCCCTCCTCCCATCCCTGCTGTCCTCCCTCTTCTTTCCTCTTCTTTGTGCTTGCGCCCCTCGACAAATTCGCGAAGGCTGCATTGCAAAACCGCGCACGTACCTGTCCCGAGCGCAATTAGCGACTTAACTCTCTGGTAGAATTTAAATTTTAATTGATTTATTTATTAACGCATGCAGCTGCGCGGGGCGCTCGAGTGTTTTGTGGATCCTATCCCCCAACCCCCTCTCTCTTTCTCTCTCTCTTTCTCTCTCTTTCCGTTCTTTCGCCAGCAAATTACGTTAACTAACTGGCCATTTAATGACTGGACAACGAGTTAAACTTCTTTGCAACATGCGTTTTTCCGAACGACGGGGAAAATTACGTACAAAAACAAAACGACGAAGCTCCGAAATTCGAAGTAAAAAATCGGAAGCTGCTAAAAAGTTAAACATATTAAGTATATAATAAAGAGTTTTTTTTTGTAATTTTTTCGGTAGTTAAGGCCTATAATAGTTAGTTTCATATCAATGTGTTTTTGGTTATGACTAAAATTTATAAACAAAAAAAAAAACTAAAATTTATAACAAGGTTAAGCGAGGTATAACATATAGCCTAGCTAAAAAATTGATATCGTTATTATGCTTTCTTATATAAATTCATTGACTTTAATCATTATTTTAATTAATTAATTATAAATTTTTATCGAGTTCTTTTCGAAAATTTTGAAGTAACTTATAAGTACGCTGGTTTTATATACCTTATACACCTAAATACATATACAACGCATTGACAATAGCTTACAGATTCGTATACAATATATGTTATACTTATGTGAAGTTATAATTGGGCTTATATACTAACCAAGATAATGTTTTATCACTTGCGGGAATGGCAAATCATGAGACATCCCGTATGAACAATTTCCATAAATTCAAGTTACGAATTATAGTTATGAACTCAGCATGATTTTTAATTTAAAAAATTTATTTTATTTTTTAAAATTCCAAAAATTTCAAATGATATTATTTATTTTACAAATAAATAGGATAGAATTAACAACCAATAATTGAAGCCGATATAAGACATCAAAAAATAGAATTTTTTTATTAATTGCTTCATGCGAAATTTTAGATATTAAATAATAAAAGGAAAATAGTTCCAAAACTAATTTATTACGTATAATTTTTAAAATGACAAAATCGAACGGAAAGCAGACTTTATTATTACTTTGTAATTTTTTAAAATTATTAGTTTCCGTGTCTGATTTTTCTTTTATTAAATCAACAACATAATGTTATAATATTATATAAATATTAAATGTTAAATAAATTGTTCATTTACTGACCAGAAACAAGGTTGAAAACAACCTAGTTTCTACTAGTTTTTAACTAGTTTTTAAACCTAGTTTCTACCTTTTTCTTAATTTTGTTCACAACGTTCACATTTTGCATTCGACGATTTATTTTGTTTCTAGCCACGATGGTTGATTCTATTTTTACTACCTAGTAACTACTTTCCAGCCTATTAAAAATTGTGAGATTTCTACCAGGGTTATTGAGTAAAAAAACTATTTTTTGAATTTACATCATGGGCAAGATAAATTTTTTCGAAAGGATGTGTGACGAAAGGTAAATCTACCGAAAAATAGAATTGTTCTACGATCAACCGTGAAATTCAAACTTTATGTAACTAATTTGACAGTAATTTCGCCACAATTACGCATATAACATAGGTACTATAGTTTTAGATAATTTAACATTGAACTGAGCTATTTTTACGAATACGTCATTATTTTCGGATGGATAGCTATAAACCTGTATTCACTATAAAATTTATTGTACACAGTTTGAAACTCACACCAGCTAGGAAAAATAAATGAATAGTCAAAAAAATAAATAATAAAAAAGTGGCATTTTTTCCCAATCTTTTGGAAATATTTACCTTATCCATAGTATTTCAAGGTATAGATTTATTTTTTACACTTATCAAAAAATACACATTGACGGACTCTTTGCACAAAAACCTCGATCCATTAAAAAAAAAAGAGACGTTACAAAAAAAAGCATTTCACCGGATCGGCATCATTTTTCTTATGCGTCGAACTACGTTCGGAGGTCACTGAAAAGTAACCATAATTTATCGATTCAAAAGATGCTCTCTTCGTTTTACGGATCGTAAACGCGTAGAGCGGGCAACGACGCGCGGCTTAATGATCCACGAGGCGCGCCCTTATACCAGCGATATTTTACACACACACGCACACACACACACACGCACACACACACACACACACACACATTTAATACCTTGTATTCGTTGCGTCTTCTACAGGATCCGCACCGCGTACAGAAGCACGCTCGCATGCGTATGTATATATATATATATATATATATCGAGAAACGCAATTGCCTCTCGCGCGATCCATGTCCACCCTTACCCCACCGCGACCTCCTCGCTCACTTCGCCACAAGCAATTCTCCCCCGCTGGATCGCCTTGTACGAGTCCTCGTAACGTCGTCGATGCGCCCGCTTGCGTACGAGGCGGCAAAAGCCAGCTAGGGGGCAGCGTCGAACGGCTTCCCGCCGCCCGTTCCCCTACCCCTTCGCCCCTCCCCCCCTCTCACCAAATGCGCAACGAGACAGCGTAGCACGGCCACGCTTCATACCGCGTCACGTTCGCGTCTTAACGAGCGAGTCGCGGCCGCGCGAGCGCGATTAAATCGGCAAAAAAACCGCATCAGCGGATGATTATGATTCCGAGGCGGGGGGGGGGCAGCACAACAGTGTGCGCGCATGCACACACACGCACACACACACACAAACACCCATGAGTCGAGTGATATTTTAATGCGCATCCCTCTGCGGGATGGACGAGAAGTCATGGCTTCTATCCCTCACTCTTGAAAGAAGTCTGATGCTCCTTGTAGGAATCTCCCGAATTCTTAGTACATGAAACGTCTAATGAAAATCGGCTGTAATATATGCTTCCCCCCTCTATCCTCATTTACCAAAAACGGCGTACAATTCCGAACTAAGCCAGATGCGTTAATTGGATCGGAATCACACATTGGATACGATTACGTCGTCCCGATTTCGAATGAACGCAAACAATTCTTGCCACAATCGATAGTTAACGTCTGCGCGTAGCCAATCGAAGTTGTAGCCGATGCGCAAAAATTTTATGTCGATCGCGCGCGAATTACACGCGGTAAAATTTGCGAAGTAAAAAAATAGCGGAACGATTAGGTTATATAATTATGAAAAGCTGATTAAAAATTAAATGAAATGAAATATTTGAAATTATTAAATGAAATCTTAATTTAAATTAATTCGCATTAACATAATTTTTCAAGTTATCCGAAAAATAATTTTTATTACTTTCGAACACCCGGGCCTTTCGCACCCCGCCTTAACTACTTGTCGTCGGCTCTATTTTGGCATCCTGCTTTTTATTCTTGCAATTATTTGCAGTAATTGTAATCTCGCGTCATTCAAAGTTATACATTTCATTTGTATACTTAAATATTTCGTTTTTAAATAATAATTCTCACTTTTATATTAAAGAACAAAAAATTAGTATTTTAATAGTAAATTGATTTAAGAACAGCTAGTACGTATTAATTTAAAATTTTGAGATTCATAGTTATTGAATTAGAGGGTCTTGTCACATACCGATCTGTGTGCAATTCCCTGTGTAAAAATCTCAGATACTTTAACATGTGACCCGTATAAATTTTATAGCATGTCCGTATCGGAGTCGCATTTTATTCCCGGTCTAAGCACGAACTAATTACAATCTCAAACTCAAATTGTTACACGTTTGTCTAATTGCACCATTTCGTATCACTTTTCGTTTTTGATCCTCAAAATACAAAAACAAATTGTCGTGAGAGTTCAATATTATACATGGCGTGTGTATTATCAATGAGTCGATTATTTTACACAACAATTTTTTCTGCACACGAACAGCCCGCATTTCTGCGGTCGGTGCAAAATTGAAATCTCTAAATGAAGGAATACAGCACGGACAATGAAGAAAAAACATAACCGAGCAGCAAATATCAACAGAATTACTCCTGGAAGAAGGGAGAAGGAAGGGGGAGTGGGAGGGCGAAAACAAAAAACAACTTCGCGCCCCGGCTTCGTATACAATTAACGCCGATGCGCCCTCGCGCAAAGATCGAGTCGGTGCGACGGAGACGGGATGGACACGAACGGAAGGAATCGTCGAAACGAGACCTTGTTATGTATACCTATATACACATATATATATATATACACAGGTACACAGAGATCCACCGCGCGCCGGGCGGAACAATGCGCGGGGCTTTTCAAAGCGACACAAATTACATCTCGAAGCGGGAATTAAGTGAGCACGCTCGACTGCTTTTCCAAGGGAAGATGGGGGAGGGGGGTGGATGATGGGCTCTGCATTAGATCGGTAGAGCGGTCTTGCACTCCGCCGCTCGTGGAGAGAAAGAGAGGCGCGCAAGATTTTTGCAACGGCCGGCGCGGGCACACGGCGCCCGGCGATCCTCCCCTGCCCGGCGACCGTAGCCGGAGCCCTCCTCTTGCCTGGAAATAATCATTACCAGAGCAACTTACTCTCGAAACGCAATTAACTTCGAAAATATTGTGCATCCAACAAAGAAGCCGGGTAATAAGCGGGCTTTTTCGAGGTAATAATGTTATAAGGCCGGCAGTGCGCCCTTTTTTCCTTAGTCGTACTAGCCCCCCCCCCCTCCTCACTCCCCCTCCCCGCCAACCCTTTCTCGGCGAGCGAACGCGATCTCGGAAATCTCCAAGCTCGTTTCTTTTTTAATAAAAGGGAAACAAAGGAGGGGTGGGTAGGATGGTGGGTGGGGGGACGGAGGAAAAGGACTTTTTTTTTTTCGCCGAGTCAAATTTATTCGTTTGCGGAATCGGCAACGAGGGGCGCGCGCGCACGCGCGCGCGGTTACGTTATTGACTGCTCTTTGTTGGGCTGCGAGCTCACGGCGTACCTTTAAATACCGGCATTACGTCGTTATTTATAAGGAGCACGCCTCGTACTGTATGGCTTTATTAAAGCGGCCTTTCGGCACGGCGGGGCAAAACTTCTCAAGCCCAAGCGCCGATCTCCGGTGTATTTCTCATAAAATCGACCGACGGTCGCGTTGTTTCGCGATCAATTATTGCATCGGGTGACGGGTGTTAAAATTGGGAAAATTCTTAATTGCAGCTGGGACTCGGACATGGCGCGAGTTGGACGTCGGTCTTGGTGTATATAATGCAGTCTCGAAATCCAACTAATACCGAGTATAATAAATAATTTGATAAATAAAATTCAACTAATTCGGTGACGAAAAAGAAATTTAAAGATAAGAGCAAATCATACCTTGACTTCCATGCTTATTATCCATTAAACATTATTTAATTTTTTGATAATAAATGTAATACGGCTAACTGAATAGAATTTGCTTTTCTCAAGTTTATAATAAAGGATTTTATTAATTAAGTATTTAGAGAATATTGAAGAATCATAAACTTTAATTTACACAATAATTTATTTCACTAAATATTGCGATGAAGTTGCAAATGTTTTTTTTAGTCGGCTCGTATTAGCATTTTGAATTGAAGCTAACGATTCGCGTTTGCGAGTAATTTTGTTCCGCGCTTTTCAGGTGTAACTTTCTATTTCATCGCTGACCACAAACAGACGATTCTTCTTACAATAACTCTACTTATTCACGTAGCATATATATACATATATATATATATATATATATATATATATATATATATATATATATATATGCGTGTGGCGGCGCGCGTGTGTGTGTGTGTGTGTGGTGTGTGTGTGTGTGTGTGTGTGTGTTGTGTGTCTATATACATTTATGCTCCATAATATAGTAATATATACTTAGACATAGATATATTATAAAATAATAAAAGAAGAAGATTCTCGATAGCCCCACTACAGATAACCTTTTTTCCAATTGGCAAAATATCTTAATAATGTAGAGATTTTTTAATTATTCTATTTTAAAATATTAATTAAAATTCACGCCTATTACTATAATTTTAGTCTATGTGTTATGAATAAGTAATTTTTTCACTTCAGTATATTTTTTTTCATTTCTTTCTATTTTTTCCCCAAACCACAAAGATAATTTTACAACGTTTAGTTTACGCACGATACAGGCTTAATAAAGTCATTTTAATGTCGAATTTGAAAAAAAACTAGACCGATCGAAGAACAATTTCTTCTATTCGATCCTCTGCATGGTATTTCGAGGCTAGGAACAGGACAACGTTTTCTATTGACACTACTGATACGAAATTTGGAAGAAATATTAAAGCAAATCAGTTTACTAATGATTATATTAGGAAAAATCTGTTTTTATGAGGAACTGATCCGCCATTCGTCTGTAAGTCACGAATCGCAGTGTTGGCGTAGACCTATGCCATTAACGAAAGAGACCTTTACTTAACGACTACTTCGGCAGGAACTTTTCCATTTGTTTTTCTACTTCTAATTCGAATTTAAAGAATGGTATTGAAATAAAATTAGTTTTACGAATATAAATAAAAATTTTACAAGAGAGATTTTTCTTTTCTTGAACGACCGCGCGTCTATTCGTCTTTCAATTTACTTTCCAAATACATCCCGGAAGCCCGGTAAAATTTCGCTAAAACTTCGGCCCGAATTCACGCCAAACCGTCACTTTAGCGTCGCTTTTATTCGGCGCTACTGCGTCCACCCGAGCAATCTTGCGCGCCCTCTCTCTCTCTCTCTCTCTCTCTCTCTCCTCCCTCTGTAACCCCCACGCCCATTGAATTCGCTAACGAGCGGCCTTGGTGATTAGCCGAGCGAACGGCATTGCCGCGCGGCGCTCGACTCCGTCAGAGGGACGGATGGATGCCTCACGAAAAGTCGCCCCTTTTATACCAGGGCAGCCACCACCCTCTCATTAACCGTCTTGACCTCCGCCCCCTGCCCCCTGCCTGCCCCGTCGCTCTCCCTTTCACAACCAACCCCGTCCCTGCCCCCCGTTGCCACCCGATAATTTCACGGGACAGTCGGTCAAAATTAGTCTGAGGCGCGGCACGGCACGGCACGGCACGGCACACGGCGCGCTGCGACGACGACGCTCCGGGCATTTGGTATATCAGAGACAGAGACAGGAGCAGAGAGAGAGAGAGAGAGAGAGAGAGAGAGAGAGGGGGAGGGAGAGTGGGGGCAGCCGTCCGCAGCGAGGGAAAAGTCCGTCAATCGACGGAAACTTTGTCGTTCGGGATAGTCGCTTGAAATTAATGAGAGCGTAGTCATAGGGAGGGTGGGAGGACGAGGGCGGTGCCCGTCGATGGAAAACCCATTGTGCAAAGCCGATGCCGCGCCGCTAAGGGCAATGCTCGCGGAGAGGGACATTATTTCTAGCTGTTCTTAAATACGTATCGTGATATTTTATAATGGCACTAATCAAATAAGAATTGCATCGATAATTTTTTATGAGTTCATTCGAGTAATTTATTTGATCAGATGAGAATTGAATACTCCACCTTAAATATTATATTTGACGGTTCTAGCTTGGTTAATTATTATATTAAAAATGAAATGTTATATTTAAAGTTTCTCATTTGTAAATGATTGCATGTAATCGATTACTCATAAGTTATTACCGATATACGTTTTTGACTATATTTCTCATATAAAATTCAAAATTCATGCTGATGGCTAGTTCTTTATTCTATTCCTAAGCGACCCTCCATCAAGCCTTCATCAAGGCCTTCATCAAGCCTATCTCAAATTGCTACCTAACTTTTCGAATAATATAAATTGTATCTTTGTAATTAATTTCGAGATTAGAATATTTTCTTTCAGTCTGACTAAATTTAATTCAATAAAAACTACTGGAATCTTTTGTGAATTCAGCCACTGGTCGTTTATCGATACACTTGTTAATATACTAATAAATTAAGATATAAGCCGTCTCAATTTCATAAATTATTGAATTTAAACTGGATTCAAGAAGCTTTCATTCAATCACATTTGTAGAATATAAGAAATGGTTACAGTTACAATTTTTATCGAAAATACAATATGACGTTTGGAGTGTAGACTCTCGAATGGTCTGAGCAATTACTAAAGAATGCAGTTTACTTTAGGAATATGTACGTTGTTGAATTTCAATTTAATCATGCATCTATAGAAATCTCTAATCCAATTTTGGCTTGGTCGATAGAAAAAAGTTATCCAAAGAACTTCCAGATGATTGGTATTGGTAATAATCATAGGGTCATTGTTAATCTATTTCCTACCCCAGGTCTCAAACGAATATAGATAAAAAAAAGTCGGTAAAATTAATTTAATGTATATACATATTTGATAACTTTAAATTATAATATAATAAAATTACGTAACACGGTCCTATAGACTTTGAAGATATTTTACACACTTGCATTTTTTAAATTCTTTTTACATTTATAGTTTCTCTAAAGCTGGAATTATTAAAGTGGAATGCAAATCAATAAATACAGTTTAATAGTCGTGTATGTTTCCATTGTACCAGCCGCTATTTGGTCCTTAATAATTGCCTGGCTAACTATTTATTCTTAGTCTTGTATCTGAAGAAACGGTGATCTCAATCATATAGCTCAAGTTTCCCGCATGGATTTTGTCAAAGCAAAAATTTTTAAAAATTTGCATTAGAAACTTTCTTGATCAGAATGAAGAAATTTCTAGGATAGATGAAATAAAACGCACGAATTCAATGGACGAACTAGAAGTGCATAATCTTCACTAATTCTCGTTCTCCGCGATAGAACGTTTGAATTCGAATTATTGACAAGACACCTATACGTATAAATGAATAAAACGAAGTGAGTTAAGCTAAAATCATATATACATATATATATATATATATATATATATATATATATATATATATATAATATATATCGGTAAAATTAATACAAAGTGAGCGTACAGGCAGAGAACCTGCGTTGTCCGCTTGATTGCTTCTGACAGATAATAAAGTGGGCATTTCACAACGGGATCTGCGAACGCGAGCCTGCGCGGCGCGTGTCTCTGGCTGCCGGCGGTCATTATCAGTAATATACGAAGATAGGAGGCGTTTCGAGCCGAGCCGCGTCGCGCCCGCAACAGGGTAAAATGATCAGTGGGGTACACACACACACACACACACACACACATACACACATACACACATAAAGCTCAAACGGAGACGGGCTGCCTCGAACGCGAGGAGAGAAACGACTACAACACGCGGAGGCGTCAAAGAAGACAGGCAGGGCTGAGATGTGACTAGGAGAGGCTTAACTAGGAGGTGGATCACGTCTGTAATTTTCCGAGCTCGAATCCGAGCCTTGCCGCTCTCGGCTATATGAATATACGAGGTGCACGAGTAATTCTCTCACCTGGCAAACGCAGTACTTGCCCCGATCAGAGGGATGGCAAACTGATGGATCGGAACGGCGGCTTTGTTGAAGAATTGGGATTAGAATCTAATGCACGGCTAAAGCAAGATTTCGAGCGGCGGTGATGCAATTTCACTGTGCACTGGGGATTAATCGAGTTTAATATGCCTGTTCACCTTGAGAAAAACCCCTTGTGATCCCCTTTTATATAGCCCTGGGAAGCTTCTGTATCATGCTTTAGAACTATCAATCAGATATTAAAAATCGTACTTCTGTCGACTGTTTTCAATTGACTTAATAAATATTTTTATCTGTGTTAAGGACTTTATAATATAATATATTAACTCAAATAACGACAGTCAGATTGTTTATAATCAGTCCCGAAGAGTCAGAAATAAAACTTATTACTAAAAATAAATTAGCTTAAAAATTTAAAAAAATAATAATAAACAATATTCTATGTTAGTGAATGACAACCTGACTGCCCCCACCACCTTAAATTTAGATTCACCTTTGGTGTCCGACGCTTTGGACCGCTACGGTTCATCCTCAGGAACTAAACTAAACTGAGAAATCCAGCAGGCTACATTAGATACCTTATTCCCACTCTAAATTTATTGGTAAAACATTTATAGGACCCCCACCTTCTTGACTTAAATGCGAAATACAAATTCTACATTAATAAGGAATGACAAGTGTTGTCTAATTTACTTGTCTCTAACATTAAATTGACATTATTGCGATTCTTGAAAATATGAATATTTTCAAGAGTTTCTTTTTTATATTTATTTTTAATACCTTGTTCCAAAATATTTACATTTTCAAAATCAAAAGAATATAACAAGTCTAAACCATCTTCCTTTAGCCCGGATGTACCATTCATGCTTCGTAAGCTATACTGATCCTCATATATTCTCTGTTTTAGGTACGTATCTTCCCGTTTGTCCAATATAATATTTGTTACAATTTTTACAATTTATTTTGTATACCACTCCTGTTTCCAAACATTTATCATCCTTATCTTTACAAATTAAATAACTTTCTAATATTATTCTTGTTTCTAACGTAAACATGAATATTATGTTTTTTGAAAGTATTTTTAATTCTTTTAAACAACTCCTTTTACATATGGTAATACTAGGATTTCATTATTATTCTCCCTCTTTTCCATATTACGTTCTCTAGTGCTTTTATAAATCTGATCCACTCTCTCTGTAATCATTTTGTCAATAAAGTCTAATGAATAATCATTATTAATGAATATCTCTTGAACTAATTTTAAATTATCTTTTCTAAAATCTTTGTCTGATCATTTGATTGCTCTGTCGATGACTTCCTTCATAGTACCTATTATATTTTATTTCCTTATTGAAGGCCCACTTGATCAGAATGCTTTATCAGAAATTTTATCTCGTTTGAAAAGATTTTTATTTTGCAGCGTGAATTATCAGAATAAAAGTTTGGCACAAAGTTTCAAATCAAAATATATATTTATTTTCAAAGTATCTAAGGACAATACTTTATGAAAGCCACGGATACGTGCAATATATAGCTTATTCACGAAAAATACTTGTAGATGTATTCTTAAATATGTTCGCAAACATATACATATCTAGAAGTATATGTCATTGGGATATATAAATCCCGATTAATTCGAAAGAATGGAAGTTAGTTTTTCATTTGAATAAAAAATACTTTGTACCTTTTTAGATACTTTTTTTTATATTATATTATATTCTTAAGAGGTGACGTTGATAGGAATTTTTCCAAGTGGCCTTTCGGTTTTTCTAAAAAATAAATAAAAACTAATGAGCATTTCTAACGAGATGATATATATATATATATATATATATATATATATATATATATATATATATATATAGTCTTCCAGAAACTGACAAAATTATCGGGAATAGTCGCGGCGTTGATAATTAACGACTAGAACAAGGGCGAGAGATCGTAGGCGAGGTAATACGATACTCATCCGCGCGACGCGGTGTGAAAACTCTCTATTTCGTTCAATTCATGCATCTGTGCCTCATATGCCCAGGGGCCAGACGTGTCGGGGGGGGGGGGGAGAGAATGGACTCGGCAAAAAACATTCTTATTATCGTTGGCAGATTGATTTTGAATTTGGTTCTCCAAGAATTTCACGGAGATGGAGGGTAAATGAGGCGCGGATGAAGAGACGGCGGAGTTGAAGCATCCCAGTCAAAATTTACGCCCCCTGAATCAACATAATTGAATAACTACATAATCCGCATATTGTTATTAATTAATACGTTTATAGTTGCAGAGAAATTTTACGACAATCTCCAATTCAATTCGGAAACATACGTGACTTTGATTAGTCGTATTTTATCCTAACCTGATCCGCGAGAAAGTTTTAATTCTCCATCGTGGTAAGAGGGCGAGCGAACGTTCAAGCAAGCTCAACGAATGGAAACGTTATAGCCGCGTTTAATGAAGAATCAAATTTTTCTTTTCTTTTCTTTTCCTCTTTTTTTTTTTTTTTTTAATACAGAAAAATGTAGCTCGAGCCGCGATAAAACGCCGCGAAGGGCGTGAGAAGGATGCGGGACAGGGCAGTGTGGGAAAGGGGGGGGGGAGAAAAGAGCCACCGGGCCGATATTACAGTTCAGAAAAGTTTCAGGCGAGATCGCGCGCACATATACGATGAAAAAGGATTAGAGAGAGAGAGAGAGAGAGAGAGAGAGAGAGAGAGAGAGAGAAAGCTGCCTGATCCTTTCGCTCTCGCACTGGCCCCCCTTCACTCCCGCGCGATTACCGGCCCGGTACGTGATAAGAAATCAACTTCGTTAAAATGTATATATATCTCACACCTTTTGTACATATATCTATGGGGTATACACGTGGCGTTCGTTCGCGTTTTAATTTGGCGCCATCGCGCGCGCGCGCGCGCCTCTGTGTGTGCCCGTGTAACGCTTGCAATTAGAGGCTGAAAGCGCGCGCTTCGTCTCGGTTAACAGTTGTAATTTATAAGAAACGCTCAATTAATCCTCGCATTTGAAGCATGCTTCAGGATAAGAAGTTAAAAAAAAAAAAAAAAAAAGAGACGACGGACATTTTTCGAAGAGTTTATACGCTGCCTCGTCGTTTTTGCAATGTCAGACTTACGCGCGCGGGACTCGCGTATTGACGACTTCGCGTATGTCCCCATGTTTGCCGATCACATAAGCAAGAATATTCTTGTTCGTGTCTTTGTGTACTTTTGGATAGCTGTGTGTAGGATATTCTTCTTGCCATTCATATACGAAAAAAGTTCGAAAATTTTATTATACCGTAGTAGAGCATCACCTCCTGGTAGATATTATTTATTTTAACGTAATAGTAACTTTTAATAACAATACTCTGTATTGTCTATATATATATATATATATATATATATATATATATATATATATATATATCATGCTTTCTTCATTAAAGTGTTTTAAAATGTTTAAAAGAATTATTATTATATACTGGAGGGAGGATGAAAATTATTTTACATCTATCCAACCTCAAAATCACGAACTTGGCAACGATTAGACACCAGTGATGTGGCTATTATTCGATCATTTAAAAAAATCATTGTTACCTGCCAAAGTAATTTAGACTGTTCTTTTTTTTTTAATTTTTCAATATCTGTACGACATACAAATAATATCGCTTCCATCTCTATTCATTTTAAATAAGGGGCGTGGTGTATACAGGGGATCGTTGTAAAAGAAGTTACATTAAACGTATCATGAGAAACTCTTCTTTTTTTTTTTGTTAAATTTACAACGTACGCACCTAGGGTGGCAGAGGGCGTTTAGTCGGAAAGTAAAACTAATTTCTTCCACCTTCCTACCTCACTTTCGTACTCAGAGTTATCTTATCTAATTGATGTTCTTGAATTAGAAATATAATATCTTAACACAAGGTCACCGAAAGTGTACGCATTTAAAACGCATTTAAAGTATTCCCTTGCAAGGGATTCTTAGTCTCGTGAAAGAGTTATAGATGTTCTATTAAAAAAGGAAGAAACGAAAAGCCCAGCACTTATCAGTAGGAACGAAAACGTTGCCAACCTTACAGCTTCGGCTAATTTTCAGGCCTTGGAATGAGATACGTTATTTTTACATTACGAAAATTGCTAATTTTACTATTGTTAACTCTACGAAAATCTTCACTGTTGCGCCCTTGGCTAAACTTGGAACTTCAATGTCTTCCCATAAAAGTTCCAGTACTCATGGAAGATGTAGTCGATAACTCTTAAACATTGACGATGGTCTGTTGTGAGCCCAGCTAGTAAAATTAAAGCTATTGTACAACACGCGTAACATATATTCACTAATAGAAGAGCTATGACAACGTTTCGAAATCAGCATAAAAATGTTTAAAACCCTCATTTTAATGGATTTCATGTTTATCACAAGTGCTCTTTATAAAAGTACAATATTTAAAGGATTTATTTTTGCATATATAAGATAAGATCACCTCATCATCATCACACATAGGTCATATCTACAATTCTCTGATCGATAGAATCCTTTATTATGTATATATATAAACAAAACATCAAAATTAGAAAAAAACAATACAGCATATACTAAAAATATAAGTAATAAACATTATCTTCACCCGGATGAAATCAACAACCGTCCGCTTATCATTAACGAAACAATGTGTCTCATTATCGTCCAAATCCCAATTATACGCATACCTTGAATACGGATAAACCGTATAACCGCGCAATTATTGCAATCTCGCTATTTTTATATAGAGCACAGCTTAAGCGTAATAAAATTAAGGCCGCCGCCGTGAAACGACGTCTCATAACAATGCTCGATATCAATTTTCAGATCGGCAGGGAGTTAGAGAGAGAAAGAGAGCGAGATGGGAGAGTCGAGCAGTCCAGGCGAGAGACGGAGACAGAGAGGAGAGAGAGAGAGAGAGAGAGTGAGAGATAGGCAGAGAAGGAGGGAAGGAAGAGAATCCGACCGTTCCTGGCAGAAATCGGCCTTTTACGAGCGGGTAAGTCGAATCCTCGTAATTAGAGTCTTACTTGCTATCGTTGCCGAGGACCTGCGCCCCCCTCGCCCCTCCTTAGTTCTTACATCAGCCCTAGATATATATATATATATATACAGTGAGCGGGCCGCTGACGTCCCCGCGCGTGTCGATATCACTCCGGAGGCTCGGGTAATAAGGGTGTCCGCATCAGCCGGCCGATTCCCACGTATATATATAGATGTACATTATATATAAAAGTCCGCGAATCTGAACGAGGGTGCGCGGCATTCTCTCTTTTTATCTCTCTCTCTCTCTCTATCTTTTTTTTTCTCTGCTAAAAGAGAGACACAGAGTTGAGAGAGAGATGGCGGGGGGGATGGGAGTGAAAAGAGCAAAAAATGCGGCGTATATACGGACAAGTGCGTAGTAAGTCGAAAGGTGGCGAAGATTGCGCGAGTCGCGCCTATTGGGAAGAAGGATGGGAATGGCGGCAGAGGGGCGGAGCGGGGGGGTGAGAAGCTCTGTCCGACGCCGATAACGTCCTGCCTATGAGAGCCCGTCGCCTGTACGTTATAATGCCGCGCGACCCCTTCGGAGAGGGGGCGAATTATTGAGGGACGAGTGGCGGGCTTTTGGGGGGGAGGGGGAGGGGATCGGTTACACGGGCGCTCCGGTCACGATGGCCGTGTCCGCGACGGTTTAATTAAACGAAACCTCCTTGGTTCACGAGGACTAAGTCAGCGCGCACGTTCACGTGTGCGGGGAAAAATTTTTCGAGCAGAAAATTCAAATGCTGACCAGTGGACTCGATCGTGGACCGTGAAAATTTACAAGGATACCAATGGTTTCCGATTAATTTTGCCCTAGGTGAGTGGCGACGTTTCAATCTTAGACTCATAAAATGTTCTCGAAAGTACAGGTACTTTTTGATTTTGTGTGTTCGTCAGTTGAGTGCTGGACAGCGACCGGTGAACCAATCAGTTTCACCTGGAGTATGCGTATTGTTTATAAGAAAATAAAATTTTTTACCCAGCTGGGCCTTCGATTTCCCTAATTTCCTATTAAACACTCTATTGAATGTCATTCTCCATTTGCTTCACTGTGTATGCATGGATAGTTAATGAATATTGAACCCCCTTTCCATACTTCAAATAAACAATTTCCTAAACGCGAAGATCCGCGGCATTTTACATGTACGACACTCAATGCGCGTAATCAACTTTTGAAAATCTCGATATTCTTTCAATCGTAAAAATACGATCTGACGATTGCCCAAGCCGCGTAGTGGGATTTTTGGAACATTTTTCGGTAATTCCATTATTACAACATGTAATTTGAATTTTTTGAAACTGTTTCTGTTTTTATAGTCTTTGAATATATAAATGTACCTATTTCATTTGGATTCTGGACAAGGGAGCAATTAGTTAGAAATATTGGTTAATAATATCAGTATTGGATCGTCTTCGAATCTTCGGTTAAAGTTTGACGAATTTTTGTCCTGAATCATCTAATCTTTAATGTATTAATATGCACGTGTATGGCGAGTGAACACACAGCGTACTTATGCTATTTTTATATGAGTTTTACTTATATAAGATAAAAGTCCTATTGAGACCTTATACCCAGGGAACAATCACAGACAGTCTTACCGCAAACGACGACCGAGAAAGAATAAGAATCGTGCTCTTCTTTATTATTATTTTTTTTGTTTTAAATCGTATCTTACGATTCGTCGGACTGAACCGGCAAATTTGCGGTTCGTCTATCAATCTGAAAGTTTTCCACACGTTCGCAACGCCATCCCGTTTTTTCCTCACCGCCTTGCTGTACGAATCTTCCCGTACGAGATGCCTGGGCGAACGAGGAGAGTTTTTTTTTTTTTTTTTTTGTTCAAAGGATTTTTCAAGTCTCTCGATAATAGTCATAATGGCCTCGATCCGGATCCGCGCCTTGTACGAAGCGCAACAGTCGTAAAAATTCACCGGGGCATCGCGAAACAGATCCATTGACTGAACGGTGATCGAAAACGCGAGGTCGAGCGGCAAAAAAAATTTTAATTAAGATCCTAAAATCCTCGCAATTCTATAATTAAGCATCGCGAACGAGATAATAACAGTAATCTGCAATCGTGGTCGATATAAATCCCCTCGCCCTCCCCGCTCCCTCCCCACTGTTTCGCTGCGCTTCCGAGCCGCCGGTGTGGATCACGCGAACTCCTCGCGAACGTCGGAGGAGGGCCTAATATTTCATCGAAGCGAAGGAGTTTTCTCTACGTGCGGGTACAACTCAGCTATCTTTATACACACACACACACACACACACATATATATACATATCCGGAAAAAGTCTCGGTGATCGCGTTGGATGCCAGGGAGTTTTTGCGACGGTTTTGGAGGGCGATTTTTATGTGCCAGAAGCCCTGGAACGAATGGGCGATGTAGACGAGGAGAAAAACCGCAGTGCATTGTGTTTTGATCGAACAGTGCTTATGGTATATATGGATGACTAACAAGTGCTTCGAAAAGGTGGTCGTTAAACACTAGTAATTCGTTACTACAAATTGTATCAGATATAAATACAGAATTTCACTATAGAGTAGCTTATGCACGTATTTAAGCACGATTTGATTACTAACAAATCTAGATCGGGGAGAGAGAGAGAGAGAGAGAGAGAGAGAGAAAAGAGAGAGAATTCATCAGAGATGAATTTTTATTTATCTCTTACAATCAATAAAGTAAATTTACTAAAAAACATAATAATTAATTAAATCTAATGTTCATTGAAGTCTCAAGACATTGTTTTGATATTGACAATTAACTTTGGAATTGGAGAAAATTTTATGCTTTCATAGAATATGGCTGGCTCATGATGAAATTCCGATTTTGCTACATTATTACCCTGTAAAAGATAGCTACTGACAGTGAATCGTATGTTATCGTATCCTTTAGCGAATTCTTGGCAGAAATTTATACACGAATATGTAAATCCGAGACCACAAGAGCTTACGCACTAACAATTTGTCGAGTAGCCATAAAAAGAAACTTGTACGTTAAACGCAAGCAATGCCGTGCTAAAAAAAAAAAATTCCCTCCGTTCGTATTCCGTTCGTACGAATGGCATTTCTTCGACGTGCGCGCATCGCCTGGCAGTACGCAGAAGGATTTCCAGAAAGCACTCGGTAGTCGTTGCTTTTTCGCTGCGCCGATCGCAACGGGTCGCGCGAGGGGGGGGTGGGGGAAGGGGAAGCAAATTTTCCCGTCTAATTAGACGCGAGCGCAGCCGAAGGTGTAGCGGGCAATCGCCGCGCCCCTGTCCGTTTTCGCTCTCACGCGCTCGCGGCTTGGTGGGAGGGAGGGGGGGAGGGCGATTGCGGGTCGAGCAGACCAAGGGGCCTCGTACGCGACTGGTCGCGCGCATTAAACGCTCTCCAGATTACGATCGCTCCGGCTTGCGCGGCGAGCGTCAGCGGGCTCATTAGCGTAAAAGGGCCGCGCGTGGGACCTTCGAGAACTGTTTCGCCACTCCCCCCCCCTAATCTCGCCTGGCTGGCGGAGAAACGAGGCCCGCGGCGGGTCGGCAGGTGCGAGAGCGCGAGGACTCTCTTTCTCTTTCTCTCTCTCTCTCATTCTCTCTCTCTCTAGAACCGTCCATCCATCCACTTGTCGGCTGTAGTGCGTGGCGTCTAAATGGAGCTATGATTGCTCATAACGATGAAGCCGTATAACAATTAAAAATAGCAATTTAAATTTAATTCAAATTGTAAAAAAGCCTTACTAAGGATAATACAATTGAAATCATTACAAAATATCACTCTTAGACTCTGACAATATTTGTTTTTGGGATACATCCAATCCGAACAAATCGGAATTCTTGAGAATGTCAAAACATAGGTAAAAAAAAAAAGAGCAATCGATCCTCCGCGAATTTTCTACTCATTCGGGCTGTATCTAACTCCATCAGGTCAAGACTTCTCATAATATAAAAAAAGACCCACAAATTCAATAAAGTCTCTATTCATTAACTACTTAATCCCAATAATCCATTCCTTTGTAATCTAGAAATTTCGCGAAAAAGACCCACTTCTACGAAGTTTCGCGGTACTACGATGACAATACCCGGCGGCTTCTTTAATAATTCTGGCCACGTGCGATCTTGGAATCTGATTCTCTGCATCATTTGTCTTATTTCGCGTGTTTACGCGAGTAACGAAAAATCAGCGATTCTATCCGATTGGGGTATATTTACTTTGCTCACAGCCAACGCGAATGCACCCCCCCCCCAATGGTAGAGACACGAAGACGTAGTACAGCAATGATAACCGACAGACATATGATTGTTCTTTATGGAGTTACGAAATTCTGGATTTCTGAAATAATGTCAATGTTGAAGGTACGAAGAGCGTGCGCGACTGGGAATATTTCTTTCTAAACGGATTCTATGATTTTTGGGTTCACAGTGTACGAAATTAGGGGACGAAGTGTTATGATTTTATTGGGATTGAATGGACAATGGATAGAAAATTTATTGAATTTTTGTACTTTTTTTTTAAATTTATGGAAAATCTGGACAGGATGTATGGAGTCAACTCGGAATATGAAGTTTGATAATGGCTTAAAATTTATACAAAGCTGATACACTCTATGAATTGTTTCGGCTAGACTATCTATTATATTACTATATACTATTAGTATATCGTCTTTCATATAATTTACATTAAACTATATACAGACTTATATTGGGCGATAATTTGGTACTTTGGAAATATCAACTATAATGTCGGAACGTAAACAACTATTATTCAAAAATTCCACGAACGTAGATTTAGCAGTTGAACGAGTCGAAGGGATTTCGTGCATATAAATAGAAATGTAAAATCTGCAATATGAGCGGAAGTTTCAGTTAATTTGACGGATACATCGGCCGGTTCGATAGATCCCTGCTCTATGAAACCGTGCGCGAGGAGAACCAATTTCGCCACCAGCCCCACCCCACCCCCCCTCCCAAAAGTGCCGAATCTCGCGCACGCATACGAAAACCAAACGAAGCAAGAGTATCATATCCAAATGTCAAATTCGTGGTTTCCTCGCCGTACACGAGAGTGTACGCGACTCGCTCGAGAGCATTTCACCATTTCATCCTCCTTCTATATATATATATATACATATGCGCACATGCGCACACTTACCGAGCCGATGGCCATCGCTCGTACGATTTCAGCCGCCGCAATCCCGTTCGTTCTCAAGCTGCAGGCAGCACCGCGAGCCCACCCTCTAACCCCCCCCCCCACCCACCCTCCTAGCCGCGTTCCACGTCCTCTTTTACGAGAACGGCTCCGGGGCTCGCGCTCTCGGGCTTCCGGCGCCTTCCCTCCCTCCCTCACTCCCCCCTCGCTATCTCGCGCCGCTGGAGCCCTCGGAAGCGCCGAGCTTTTATTATGGATCGACCGAGCCCTCGCCGCGAGCGCCCGGCCGGCCGCCCTTCGCGGCTATCTCACCGGCCGCCCGAGGGCTAAAGCCCTCCCGAGCCCGCGAGGAGGCGGTGGCGGCGGCGGCGGCGGCGGCGGCGCGCGTCCTCCCACCAGGATCATTTATCTCGATCGTTTGCATCGAACGAGCATTCCTCTCTCCTCTAAGCCTCCGTTTATAGAGCTCTATCTCTCTTTGTCTCTTTCTCTCACTCTTCCCCACCCCCCTCTCGCGCTATCTCTCCGCTCGACTCTCTCGGCCCGTGTATCGATTTTTCATGGCGGACGCGGACGCCGCGCTGGGCGGCTCGCCTCCCCGACATCTGCGGCTGATTGTATAAGAAATTAGCCGCGCTGGCTCGCGCTTGCTCGCCTCCCTCTTCACTGCGGCTCCCCGCGCTGAGCGCGATGATTTTGCATGGGACGATTGTTTTCGTTCGATTCTCGGATTGCGCGCGATTCGTACACTGTTCTTTTTTTTATTAATTTTCTTTTTTTGAAAGGGAGCCTGGATTAATTCTATAATTATGGAAAATGTATATTTCTATATTTTTGCATAAAAGTTCAGAAAAGTTACGGTTTTTATAGATATATAGCTGACAGTGTGAAATTAAAGCAAATAAGAGATTTTTTTCATTTCTATATTATTCACCAATTCTCTAAATTCTAATTGAGAAAAACAACGACTTCTAAATAGTTGGCACAAAGCGTGTGATAAAGAAGTAAATTAGCATATAGAATAAGCAAATATTGAATTGAGCTTTAATAAATCATTAGTTTAGTATTACGCACATTAAAATTAAAAATTAAAATTTTTAACAATTCATCATGGTATAGTTGTATTTAAAGATTGAGGGAGTGTACGAGAGAGAGGGAGTGCGAAAGTTTCAGTTGCCGATAGTCAATCATCTTTCGCTTCTTAAACAAAATTAGAGTCGTTTTTACGCGCGGAGCGATTCGTAAAGATCGGATGAAGCCTTGGCTCATCTCAAAGAATGATTGAGTAAGGACAGAGTGAAACAGATAGAAAGCCCATGCTGGACTGGCGGGGAGAGTGACAAAGAGAAAGAAGATGTACATGCACAGAGTGTCAGTGGACAAAACGAATGCCGTCGCGAGGAAAGGAAGAACACGAGGGGGATGCACGGGTGTCGGGCGAAGGGCGTCCGGCATCTCATGCACGCGTGGACGAGCCTCTACTCTATGTCGGTGTGCGTGCTTGCATGCATGCCTGCCTACTTCTGTGCGTGGTTGTGTGTATGCGCGCGTGTCCGCCTGCGTATTCGCGAATCACGTCAAAAGCGCGCAAGAACGAGCAAATGAGAGAATAAGAGAAGGAGTATTCGCCCGAGCGGGAACATGGAAGAAAGCAAGAACAGAGGATGTGTGTGTATGTGTAAAAGTATATAGAAGATAAAGAAAGAGAGAGAGAGAGAGAGAGAGAGAGAGAGAGAGAGAGAGAGAGAGAAAGGGTGGGGGAGACCTCGGCGGACGGTTTCGTGTGTGGCAATCAATGCCGTTGAATTAACGCCTGGCTGCCCGTTTACGGGAAAGTAAGATTAAAAGAACGAAGAAATGGACGCTGGCTCTCTTTCTCTATTTCTCTCTCTTTATGTATGTATATATATATATATATATATATATATATATATATATATATGTATACACCGTTGCTTCGCGCTCTTGGCAACGCGTATATGGCGCTGTCGAGTACGGGGGTGCGCGGTATAGGAAACGTCGGGGTATAATAAGGAAGAAACGAGAGGGAGAAGAGAGAAAGACAGAACCCAATAACCCTCCCCTGTACACACACACACACACACACAGAGAGAGAGAGAGAGAGAGAGAGAGAGAGAGAGAGAGAGAGACATACGTATGCGCGGGAGCGCCTTGCACTCATATTTCCTTGATGCTCGCTTGATTTCGTTCTAGTACCACGCTTGTCGAGGATTTTTTCCTATCGCTATTTCATCAGACACTTCGCGACAGACATCGGCTGATCATTTGCGTTGTAGGCCAACTCTACAGCCATCTATATAATAGGGGAATAATTAAAATAAGCTACGTCGACTCGATCAGGTGGCAAAACATCTGGGAAAAATTGTATTTGCAAGGAATTTACAACAAATGCCAAAGCGTGCAGCATTAGGGTCGCGAGTCGAATGCCAAATTCGAGGCACGCTTTGTACCTACCAAATCCTTGGCTCATCCACAATCGCATTCGAATGCAACGTTCATTCGTTCGACTCGTGCTCGACTCGTTCGCGGCCCCATTGTTCGCGTGGTCGTCGAAAAATTGTTTATAAGAAACGAATCGTGATCGTTGATCCTAAAGATCTTACGAAGTTAAAAAAGACGGGCTGAGAAGCTGGGAGGTGAGGCAAACGCAATTTACAAAGCCAGACAGGCAAAATGCAGAATTGCATTGATTGCATTGTTAGTGACTTGAAGTTGAAATGTTGAAAATTCATCGTGAGCTAGTTATTTCATGGATAGATAATTCAAACGTAGTTGTCGATCTAATTGTTCTATCGTTAATTTTCTTCATTTTGAATTTCTCGCGGATGCCTCAAGGAGATTCCAGTCGAATGAAAAGTTCCTAGGATCGCAAACTGGATTTAATGAAGACAATGTATGGAAAAGATATTGGACGTTCCGGCATTAAGCGAGAGAATTCTGTCAGAAATTTTTTTATGTAACAGTGATGATTTTAATTATTCATTTTAATCAATGACTTGCCACGCAACCACATCTCCACCGTATATTCCGTAATATTGATTACAATTGCATTCTACTTTTGCACATTAGTTGGCTCGAAATAAAGCTGTACATCCGCTTGTCTGTCTTTCCATCGCCTCATGCGTTCAAACTCTCACTCTGCATCGGGATTGAATTTTTCATTCGTGTATTACATTCATCGCACTCGCTCGAGCTCGACGTTTATTCCTTCGTATAAATATATATATATATATATATATATATATATATATATATATGCATGTACTTATGTATATATTCATTTATGCACGGACACGTGGCAGCATTAATTACAGAGTCTAGGCTGTAGGCTCGCTTTAGATTTATAGGTACCCGCGTGCGCGCGCTTATTGCGATATATATTTGATTGTTCGCCGAGAGATAAATTGTTCTTTTTTGCTGTATATATATATATATATATATATATATATATATATATATATATATATATATACGTATACACGTCCTAATAACACCATATTCGAGCGAATATATTATTCTGTGGTTATAAGATACGCGCGCGTATGCGTAACACATATATATCGAGTTTCGCGTTTTTCTCACTCGTATGCAGACGCTTATATTATTCATAAGGTGTCGGTTCCTTTATTAATAGAGTTCTCACATTTGTTTAATGCGCCGGTTTTAATTAAGAGACTTCGCACTTTATGGCCGCTGATATGCTAACGCGTTCGTACGAGTACGTAAAACGTGTTGTTCAAACTTTATGGACTATATCGTTGTATTTTTTTTCTGAGGAGAGGGGGGGGGGAGTTGTGAAACAAAGTCCGGAACAGAATATTTTTCAGTATTACAGTCCTGGAGTTTCATAAGGGCTTTTGGAGTTTCGAATCAGAGGCTCCTAAACATTCAGATGAAATTAAGAATCTTTTGAATTATATTTTTGTCAACGAATTTGATTAATATTTTCTTCTCATTAGACTTCCAAAAATTGTCAAACATTGCTGAAAATGGATGAAATTTGGACCCATAAAAAAGTCTTTCAGCAACGTCTGCTGGATGATCAATAATGAAATATGTCAATGATTTTGACAATCCTTCACACTTTTATTAATGTTCCTAGACTTTTGTTTCCTAAATTTAAAGTTACCAAATTTTTCGAAACATTAACGTAAATTTGTATATTAAATTGCTTTCGATATGTTCTTCGCAATATTCTTTTTATATATCTGTCATCATCCACTTTCCATTTTCCATTATCCATCCTGGCCTCATATAATATATATAGTTAGCAAGTCGCCTTCGTGCGATCTCCTTCTCTTAACTTTCGCTCGTCGACGAAATTCCAGAAGAACCGCCTCTAAATCAAGATGATAATTCGATGATGAAAGAGAGGAGCGAGAGAGATATAGAGAGAGAGAGAGAGAGAGAGAGAGAGAGAGAGAAATTGCCAAAAGCTCCTTTCTTCGGACGAAAAAAAACCCCCGTCGGGATATAAAAGATAAACACTTTTATCGCTTCACCCTTGAGCGTCACACGCGCGGGCGCAAAAAAAGAAAGATGAAGGACAGCTCCCTAGCCTTCTTCCTCGTTTTTTTCTTCCTCTTTTTTTAGAAAACGAGAAAATCGGATCAGCACTCTGTAAAATTCAGAAGGCTCAGCAAACGCCTTATCGCACTGTCAAACGACTCTCTCTCTCTCTCTCTCTCTCTCTCTCTCTCTCTATATATATATATATATATATATATATATATATATATATACCCGTCAGAATCGCGCTCGGCGACACGGCCGACAAAACGCGACTGCCACCCGCGAGCGCGTGCGATGATTGGTGTATCTATAGGGGCGATGCGTCATTTTTTTTAAGCCCCCTCGTCCCGTTCGCCCTTCGTCCATCCTCCCGCGCACGCCTGCCTCCACTCGATAACGACGGCTGGGTCGGTCGCGC
>JACCIC010000012.1:1245000-1432500 GCA_018907035.1 Sycobia sp. Sy_11 | reverse complement strand
TTTTTTAAATATAGTCTCCTTTTAGTTTCATAAACTTGAGACAGGGATGTTTGTAATTTTCTAACTCGTTTGCAAAAAATATGTTTTTTTGACATCTGAAATATCTACTCGGCAATTAACCGTCTCAAGTTTGGAATCAAGTCGCACGAGGCCAAATCTGGACTATACGATGGATGGGGCAGTAATTTGTAGTCCAATGTGGATTACAGCTTGCGAATCTAAGAAAAGGTCTTCGCCTTGTTTCGAGCACGTTCACCCTGTACGCTCCACTGTTTCGAATATTCCTAATTTGTACCAGTTGGGAAGTCGTTTCGTCGATGGCCATGAAAATACTTACAAAATCCTTTATTTTGTATTATATAATTGTACTTAAAAAGCGTCAAACACTGCTCTGAAGTAACCTCAGGTTATCGCTTGCTCACCCGGCTGATCATACTTGGCAGCCATTGCCCTGAAAAATTTTTCATGTACAAAATTTCGTTTCAGGATATGAGCCACGTGGCCTTTGGAAATGGCTACTGCCTAAACTATTTCGCATTGGCGAGATGTTATCCTTTGTGGTAGCCGTTTTCGGGATGATGTGGCGTAGTTCATCAAAAATCGATGTGCAACTAGCATCAAAGAAGAATCATAACCGTGAACAGCACACTTGGGTTCCGTAATTTCTTTTCCAAAAACAAGAATTGAATCACTGACACATACTGTTTTGTTTCCTCATATGTTGTTAAAACAAAGCTCTCGGCTGATATTTCGGTATTAACCGTCTACCAGAATTTACGTGTATTACTCAATAGTATTCACGTTAATCGAAGAAGCTATGTACTTATCGGATCATCCTTATACAGATATCCTGTGAATAAAAATTGATTAATTGAAGGTAATAAGTATTTCACCAACGATATTCTATGCATCGATCTAAATTAATAGAAAATATAACTAAATATAATTATGAAATATAAAATTCAACGTTACATATAAAATAACTTATGGAATTACTATTTATTAAAATATTAGAAATATTTAATTTAAGGAAAAGATTAGATTGTATTATTAACAAGTATAAGTATGTGTATGTGGAATGTATATGTATGAAGAAAGATAGTAAGAAATATATTATTCGATACACGTACTTCAATACATCAAAAATTGTACTGAAATATGTTGACTTTCCTCCAATTGTGCTATCTATTTTCACAAATATTTTAAAGAAAAATTTAAAGTATTTTAAAGAAATATTTTAAAGAAAAAGTTAAATATAATATGGCTGAATTGAATAATTTAAAACAATGGGTAATATGTGAAAATTTTTATGTTTTTACCGCGACTCCATGTAATATAATGGTTTAGAATATTTAGATTGAGAAAGTTTTAGTTTTTACTCGTTTATTAATATGTGGTAGAGCATTATCATTTAGCAAAATAACTCTACCGTTTCGTCTGAAGTATTACGATCATATTTTATTCAATGAAACGATCAAGAATATCATTTGCGATTAATAGATATCTTGAGTAACACTTCCATGTGGCATTGGCACTTGTAATAAATACAGACCTGAAACATGTATCCATGGATATTATGCTTTTCTACTAATGTTAATGATTTATCAGGCTTAAATTTTCACTTTCGGCGCTTTACATTGTCATAATATATATACTTTTCGTCACCAGTCATAATTCTTTTCGGCTCATATAATTTCGCACTCTCGCATAAAAGGAACTACCGAAGCGAAAATACGATATAAGAATGACGGAAGGATTTACAACGATCATTTTCTGGTGCAGGATGTGTCCAATGAATGAAGGATTTCTGACGGCGGAAATTTTGGTTAGCTGGTTAATCATCTGAACACCTCAAATACCTCCAGGAGTATTACGACAGAAGGTAGACTATGCTATTCGAAGCTGGATAATACACCGTATCACTGAGGATAACTAGAGGCCTTTGGCTGAGAAATCCGCTCTCCTAGGTCCTTTTCAACTTCATCATGGACCATCTACTCAAATCACTATATTAGAAATTCGTTGCGAGATTCAACAACATTTCAGCTCCTGACCAAAACTCTACTTGAAGGATGCATTTTCGCCCTATCATCTATCTATCTCGAGAGGGCAGAATACATTTTCGTCTTACCATTTTTCTCGATCGAGATGGATTTCGGCAACATGAACGTCGAGAAACTATTTAGAATGGATAAAATCGTGAGGAATACTATCATTCAGTGGCTTTCACTTCCAAATGGCACACTGCAATAAATAGCTGTTTGGATGCCCATATAATGACAGAAAGAGAGAGAGAGAGAGAGAGAGAGAGAGAGAGAGAGAGAGAGAGAGAGAGAGAGAGAGAATTGATCATACCACCTCCCTGCTGTCTTATGCCGCTCCATTGGCGGAACAGCAACATACTCGTGAGATATATATGAAAAATTAGTGTATGTGATAACTACGTTCGACTGGACATTTCTAAACAGTCACATACAATGGAGTACCCTACCGCTATCTTAGTGACATCCACAAGCAGTGAACTGATTTTCGCTACGGGAGAAAAGAGGAGTTAGCCAAGTCTATGGGTTGCTGAGAGTAGTCGGCTGCTCTCTGGACGTGACTATATACACTGTCACAAAATGAAGATCGGTACTCTACTATTCCGTTCCCTCATATATATCGACACTGAAACCACGTTCGACACTGCCGCGTGTACTCCGCACTCGCAGAAACCAACAATAACTGTAGTCTGCGGACTGTGATACTCGAAAATTCTGCTTGTTATTTATTTTGAATATATTATTATTCGCTATTTGATTAATCAATTTACCCACCCACGATCTTTATATGCTAGATATCGAAATCGAACTTTTGTAACATTTTCAACATATACTATATTTTTCTTCTTTTTCTTTATTAGTACTTTCACTACTAAAGATCCAAACAATTTATTTGGCTTTATTTATTAATTCGTTACATTTCCAAGTAATAATCTGACATTTACTTCCGTTACTCCTGAATTGACGTTGCCCTACAACATAGTCTGCAACCTAAATGGCCCTTTAACTCTTAGACGTGTACTCATTTTTTTCAGCTACATTATCGAGGGATACAGACTTTATTCAGAGTATATTTACGTAAAATTGGTTTTGTGTTTTAGAATTTTTAGTAGTTTTTTTAACACAATATCATTTTTACACATAATGACTAAAATTTTCACATCAAATATTGTATTATTTTCTATACTTTGATTAAATGATCTTCTTATCGTAATGTGTAGTTTTATATCTAGGCTATACTGTGAATATGTGAGTCAGTATTTTGTATTTACATACAAACTCGTTATTATCCAACAATATTTTAGTTACAAAAAATACAATACGTATTTTTGTATGTAGGTTATTAGATCGTATTAGCATCTGTTTGATTTTTCTAAACATGGAATACATTAATTTTCCATGATTCTATTGAATGTTCAATCGAGCTCAGTTTTAATTAGCTCTTTTATTTTCTTTTATAATCTCAGTAAGTAGTCTACAATTTTCTTCATCTATCTTATGTCGAAAACATACATGTTTTCGAAGAAACAGAATAAAAACATAAATGGCATTTTTGCAATATGTTATCATTATATATGGATATTAATTGTGAGAACATGAAAAAATATCAAAAAATCGAAACAGGTAGTCTAACATAATATTTTGCTCAATGAAAATAATCTTAAAAAATTATGCATCCTTCAAACGAATAAATATTTTTTGTAACTCTTGAGTATACAAGCCGAATCTTTCTAGCATAATATACACTAAAACATTTTACATTCTTATAACGACAAGTAGGAATTTGAAGATGCTAACAAGCGATCTTTTACATACTGATCAAATTTCACTTTTTCTAAATTTTAATAGATATTATCTGATATTGGGGTGTAATAACAGATTTAAACGTTTCCAGTGTATCATCATGGTATCATTCGATGAAATCTTTATTATCTCTGTATTACAAAAAAAAATTTAATTTTCTCAATCAAGAATTTATGAATTGTAAAGATTCGTATGAAAACTCGATAACAACAATTTATAAAGACTTTTCTACATTAAATAATATCTTACCAATTTTTTTAATCCCTTTAATGATACCGACAGATAAATTACGGTTTATGAATCTAATCAACGGAAGTAGAAATCTTTTTCATTTATAGACGTTCATGTAGTAATTGAATAAAAAAGTTCAAACTAAAACAATTAATTTTTCATAATCTAAGAAAGAAACTCACCACGCAAATTCCTCGATGTTCAAGATTTACAACTTGTTTCATTACTCCACAAAATGAAGTCAGGCGAAAAATGTAACTGTACATCGAACTGCAGACCGTATCACTAGTGATTTCAACAAATGCATATCTTAAGTATCGTGGATCTAATAAATTTAATCGTACTCGTCCTCTGCCCTCACGATATGCTACATCGAAAATTGACTCAGCTCCAAAACCAGTTACAGTTCCAGTTCTATTGTAAAAGAATTCATCTTCCGATGGTATCTCAAGGGTTTTGAAAGTGGTTCCCTCACTTTGTAAACTTTCGCTCAACTAGAAAAATGGAATGTAAAATTTATATATATATATAGTGTTTAGAAGCACAATACAATATTATGTCGCAATAATATTCATAAATTATATCAATCTGCAAATTAAATAGTAAAAAGATTATTTCTGAATATTGAGATTATTGTTGCTTTCATATTATTTTATTAATACACTACATATTAATAGGCCTTTGTTACAGCTTATTTGCACTGTTACTACAAGGAAATAAATGTATTTTGAAAAGTAAGTTAATCATTTTATGTATACTATTAATAATAGTATAACAAGTTAAAAATTTATTGAATAAAATTAAGTTTATAGAAATTTGTCTTAGAAGTAAACATAAACAAAACTCGTTTAAAACTTAAAAAAAAATTTTAGATAATTCTTAATAAATTATGTAAATTCTATTTATAAGCGAGAACAGATTATTTTACGCAGCTCTATTCAAAATTGCCGCTGAAGACCAAAATATTCATATAACTAAACTAACTTCAATGTAAGACTATAATAGTTTTAATTTATAAAAATCTTAGTGTGAATAATAGGCAATTAATAGAAGAAGAAATCTACAAAATGGATCTAGAGCTATAATAGTCACATTAGCTAATAAGTGCATTGAGCACTGCCATTATTATCGCCACACAATAAACTTTGTGTTTTAACGGACTTTATCATTAATTTATCGAATTATATATCAGATCTATTTATTACATATTTCACAGACTAGATAGTTCTTTTATTTAAACATACACATATAACGAGATAAATTTCTGACATCGAAAAATCTTTTAGACACTTTTCGCACAGAGCTTCCGAAGAATTTCATTGACGGTAATTAAACTCAGGTTATCGATTAGCCCCGACTTGGTGAGCAAAAACTGAGATTTCGCGATAGTAAACAAGCCGGCTTTAACGTCAAAGCCAAACACAGTTCTTACCGAGAGTCTGAACTCAATACCTTCAACATTCGAAAATCCTCTTTCGGTATCGGGAAATTCGTCGCTCTTTCGGATATCAGTTCGTCAATCTGTTTTTGACCGCTCGAATTACGCGTATTCTGTCGTGCATTATTCTTGACCACCGCTCGTCAAATATCACGACGACTAGTTTATCGATACTGCTGTTGTTTTTCACAAACATCATCTTTTATTAGTCAGATACGGGTGTGACTATGGCAGACGCATAACAGTCACTAGAAATTGCTACAAACACATTGCCGTCTGAGATACAATTTCACTGTCACAAACTTCTGTGGCATCTCTGGCCCCAGTGCCTGCTTCAGTTTTTTATTTTCTATTTGTGCTACCAGATTTATTAAGGACTACACTGGTATTATAATGCATTATCTATTTATTTTTTTCACTGGTTCTGGAACCTTTGTCTCACCTTAAGTAGCATATTCTATTGTGTCGAGCGAATCGTTATATAGAAATGGCCCTTTCTATAACGAGGAACTTTTACTGACCGATTTTTTAACATAGGCACAAGCAATTTCTAATTCTCTCGATTTGTGAGCTGACGTCGATCCTCTCAAAAAATGGTAACTCTGATTACTGCATCGTACTGCATTATCGAGGATACCATTCCTAATAATCCCTGAATCTTGCTATGGGCTCATATAAAAGTTTCACACAATATAAGAGAGGTTCCGTATTTTCGATCACCCCTTTGCTAACTATCTCTATATGGCTATTATTATTATTATTATCAGTATTATTATTATTATTATTAGTATTATTACTATTAATATATTTTCTTTTACCTTTACTACTACTAAGTCATTCTTATTTAGTGCATTATTAAAGGAGTATGCATAGACTTTTTCAACACCTCTTAATCGTACCGCATTGCCTGAAATTACAACTTGATCTACAACGGCGTAAAACGTCAGCTTCCTTAATTGGTCATTCATTACTAAACATATAGCGGCAGATATTAGTAAATAATCAGTAACAATACCAGCGGCACACATTAAATAAGGTACATTGCTATTGTTGTATATTCCTATCATTGAAGCATGATATTTATAATTTGCTGGATACGCGCGGTAGCCACCAATAATTCCTTCAACAGTGTAAGCTACAGCTAAAATAAATAATGTAAAAATTATTATAATTGAACTTTGCTTAATTTACATATGTATACATAATTAAGTTATTGGATTTCAAACTAGTCAATGTTGCTATTTCACGTAAATAATCCACAACTGATCTCTATTAATTACTTCGTTCAGAAGAGATTCAATAAATTTGTAAATTAAAAGAAGTTCTATCAGGTAAGGAGGAAAAAGACTGCTAGGTGTTTTAAATCGAAATACTAATTTTTAGTTAACAAGATAATTAAAAATTGTATTAACAGCTTGCACTATTTCTATACAATTTTTCGACTGTCTTTTCTTTTCTTTTATTTTACTTAATTAATCATTGTTAAATTTTAATTCATAATATTATGTCTGCTTGATCCATTAATTGACATAATTCTTAATATATATTGAATCTACTGCAACAATCGTCTTAATCGATATTTTTAATTTTTTAGTACATATTTCGTTAACAATGTATGATTCTAAAAGGAAAATTAATGTAAATTACATACCGTGATCGACTAGAAAAATACTGGAAATTAAAAGAAAACTAAACATTAAGTAATAATAAGCCATTTTATAGATTACGTAGTAAGGATAAAATGTCAGCACTTATAGTGACTGTTGAGCTAAATAATTTCTATATAGCTATATTTATTGGTAAAGATATACTCAATACATTCATAGATTATACCCTATGGTATACACTTGTATGTGCGAAAAGAATATTCCCTGAATTCTCAGCTAACATTTGCGCAATACATAATAAGTGTATATTTTATTTAAATTCAAGAAAATATGAATATTTATTAGAAAACAACCATCCTTATTTTAAGTAAAAGTTTCTTATCTCAAACAAAATTTTTCGTAAATTATATGATATATTAATTTCATAAATTCTTTACTAGTACAGAAATCAGAAAATCCAGATTTAAAGAAGCCGTTAAATATTTACATAATATATAATATTATGCCTACTTGAACCATTAAATGACATTTGTTAATACATATGTAATTTATTAAAACTAAAATCAGTACGGATTACATACCATGATCTGCCAGGAACAAACTCAAAATTACAAGAAACACAAACATTGAGAAATAATAAGACATTTTATGGATGATGTAGCGCGAATAGTAGACAAGTACTTATAGTAACTGTGAAGCGATATAAATTCTATACCGTTATATTTGTCTATACAGATAATGCTTAATGCATTAAAAAATTCAAACAAATAGTACATACTTGTATGTGCACAAAAATTATATTTTCTGATTTCTCTATTAACAGTTTCTTAATACATAACAAGAACATATTTTATTTAAATTGATAAATTAATATTTATTAAAAAGATAAAGCCATATTTTTCAAGTAAAAATTTTTCATTCCTCGAATACGTATTGATGGAAATTCTCATTCAATATAGTTGATCGACGACTCGCACATGACTTGGTGAAACATGACAAAATATTAAAAAAGTAAAGGTAAATAAAAACATTTTTGTAAAAATAACCAAGTCCTTTTAATTATCTTTAATTAATTAATATTTTCGTTGAATTGGAAAAATCTTTTCCAGCGTGGAAATAAAAGAGCACGAATTGAAATGATAAATCATATTTAAATATTTTCATATCAAGGATAAAATGTAATCTAAATCAGTTATTTATCTCGAGTAGCAAGTTAAGTAAATTATATGTTACATTTGAAAATTCTTATCCAGTATAGACGTAAGAAAACGTAGAATTGAAAAAACTTTATTTATGTATTTCTGTATTGAGAGTTGAACATAAAACATTCCAAACGTACAAAAGGTAATGAATCAGTTTTGCCAGCGCACATAATAATAGTACTACAAAGATTCCATGAAAAGCTTTTATCTATAATTTAACAATTTCGTATAAAACGATTGAATTACATACGGGCGTAATAAGAATTTAGTTCCAGCGTGATGCATGTTTAATAAGAAATATCCAGTACTAGAATAAGGTACTATATCCAATACTAGTATAACACAATTTTTCAGAGACACTCTATAAATTTAGGATCTATTGGAATTTTCGTTATCTAAAAGTAAGCTCGCTATATGTGTATGTCGTATAAAAGAACTGTTTAATCTACGGAAATAATAAAAGGAATGAATAAATTTGGGTAGGAATACGATGTCATAGAATATGTTTATGATACCGAGCATGCTTTTATCAATCAATAATAACGTTATAATAAGCGTATCGAATGATTCGAATATCTGTAATACTTACATTTGACGGGTAACTTGGTCGATACTGTTAACTCGATTCTACTTACGTGAATAATATTTCTTTCTTTCTACGATCAAAAGTCATAGGTGCCATTGTAATCATCTATTTTTTTTTTTATAATAACTTATTTGAATTTTTTCTTCGACTTGTAATGAAAAAAAAAATTCAGGAATACAAGAAAATCAGCTAAACATATACGTAGAAACTTTACTCAATGTTTAAAATATTAGCACGATTAGAGTTGCCAATGCCTTCAGAAGATGCAATCGTTTCAAATAATTAGTAAAGTATAGATTAATCGACTACTGCATTCATCGAAAATTACTCATCAGTGGCACATAAAAATTTAAATATCAGCCGTATACATTCATCAAGTGTCAAATAGCAACTTTCGGTTGTGTATACGCTAATTGCTAGGAAAGAATATTCAATGTAATGTTTTAGATGGATTGCATCTACATTACCATTTCAGATATGCTAAAGAGTTATGGTCCTTTTTTTTTAAACAAGTATCGAGATAAAGAAAGGACCATCGACCTAACAAAAATTGTTCCAACGCTAGTTGCTGAATTTTTCCGATTGACGCACCGTGCATCCTCTTTCTGTAAGACGCAATCTATAATCACTTTTTTTTCGGCAAATTTTGAAAAAGGCGATTGAGATCTTCAGATTTCCCTAATATCTGTAGCCAACTTCTCGCCATAAGCTTTAATCCATACATAGATATTATTTTCCTGTAGTTCGGTTATAGATAGTGTCAAAGCCATAGCATCTTCATTTCACATTAGTTTTTTCTATTGTTAAAGACATTGTTTCTAAACGTTCTTCCTAGCTTCAAATCTTGCTATTTTAGTCTTTCTATTTTAATAAATTATTTGGAAATAGATTTTAGCTTTGCATATTATATTTTACGAGACAATCTCAAACAATCAGTATCAAGTTTTTCTGAACCTCCTCCTAAACCCTCTCCTATGCTAAATTATTATTTTATGCTACTAAATATATAATTTCTTCCCTACGGATGTGTCGGAATAGGAGCGAAAGATGGGGGAATAAACGGCATTCGGGGAAGTGCTGTGTAAGTTCCGTGGTTTTGTTGCCCGTTTTTTTTAAATATTTTTTTCCTGGGGCGCGTTGCTTACGTATTTGGAGAGGTCGTACGGCGCGAAAATTTTGATTTTCTACGCGGGCACGTTAGCCTAAGGCAAGCAAGTCTCGTTAAAAATACGTTACATACTTAAACGTCTCAGATATTCAGCCATCTTAAACTTTCTTTTTTGCACCTTTTGCTCTGCAATATCAATTATGTTTACTACTTTTATATTTATTTCCATTTTCTCTCATTGCCGATAAAACTTCATATGATAAATGCTACTTTCGTGACTGCATATTGTTTCGGATAACTGTTTTGAATTTTTATATCCACTTTTGAACATAACATTTGAATTTAATTTTTTCCCCAAAATTTTACAACAAAAATAACAAACGGAATCTTTGTAATTAAAATAAAGAAGCCACTGACATCGAATAACTTCTATATTTTAAAGCTTTTTTTATAGTAAGAATTTGATCGTATTTTCTAAAATCTATTGTGTAAATATTATTGCATGAGTCTATTAATTTGTGTTTTTAAAAACCATCACCTTCTATAATATCGTTATATATTTTAAAAATATTAATTTCATTAATTGAAACATCAACCATGATTTTCAAATGATTCCGATTAGTACCTTGAATTTCATTTTAAATATATTTTTCTATATTCATAAATTTTCTTCGATTTTTTCTTTCTTTTAACTTTTTTTTTTTTTTTAAACTGAATTTAATTTAGTTATTATAGTATAATCAGACTAGACATTTGAATAGTTTAAAATTTATTAACAGATTTCAAAATTTATTTTAAAAAATGATCAAAAAAATATCTCAAACTAAATAAATACAATCATTAATATAATAACTATAAATCAGAATTAAGAAATAATAGTTAAAACGAAAAAATAACCAATCAATATAAAAAATATTTATCATTTAAAATTTATGAGAATCGTAAGAATAGGAAATAATTAAATTAGATTAATATCAGAAACAAATGAACAGAAACGCTGATGTTATACCATAAGAGAATAAAATACAGATTGTATGAGTTAAGTATATATGCATTACATAGCCCTGTTTAATGTTGCAATTCTAATATTGACCTTGCGGGAGACAAGAAAATGGGACGCCATCTAGTGATCAAAGCCGATGCTGCAATCATCAGACGCGAAATTTTGATATTACGGCTACGGTATAATTTTTAACTTTTAAAAGTACTACAGCAATCTATTTCGAATATTGTTTCTGCATAAATTCGACAAACATTTAAAATTTATGATTTTTAAAAAAAAATTTTTTGGTTAAATCTTGAAAATATATAGTTGAATTTTTTAATATAATTGAATTTTTTAATACACAATCAGTGGAAAAGACATAAAATATCCATATAAATCATAGTTTTTTCAATTTGCTCGGGTAATGTACGAACTTTTAATGTAAAATAATACGTTGTAACAGCGTCAAAGCTTTGGTGTCGAGTTTATTTTTAGAGCCAATTTTTTAGCAAGTTAAATTGTTATTCATGTCCTTTACTTATGCTGACAAATTCAAAAAATATGAATATTCAACTAATTTTTCAAATCCATTTTTTTTAGCTTTTATTTAACTCGTTTTCGATTTTTGCCTATTCACAAAAATGGATGAAAAATTTGTATCCATTTTTCTGTAGAAAGTGCGCGGATGCATTTAGAATATTGATTCTGAGATGTGGTATAGCTACCTTAAACAATAGTAATATATTCAGTGATACAAAATATGCTCGGAGGACAGTCAAGATGTCAATTATGGAGAGCATCCGAGTTCGATATTAAGCACGTGAACATTAGACGAAAAATTTGATGTGAACAAATTTGAACAATTGTCGAATTAGTGTTAAAGAAGTTGTCAATGAGCTATACATATACCTGCTTTGTAGCATTCAACATTTATCAAGAATTTTAGCATGAAATTACATTATTATAATATTATAAATTATTTTAATATTTCGGAACGTGGTGAAATTGGTATCAATATTACTAAGCTTAAGCCAAAAACAGCAAAGCATTAATATTTCTAAAGATCTGCAAGACTGGTGATGAAGCTTCAACTTATGATTATGTAGGTTAAACCAAAGATCAATCATCTCAAGGGAAGTTGTCTTACGAGCCACGACGAAAAGAAATGCGCCAAATTCGGTTAAACGTAAAGATTTTCTCACATTTTTCATTAACTGCAGGGGTGTCATGTATTATTGTAGTATAATTGTAGAGCTATTGTAAGAACATAGAATGGACAATAAAATATTGGCTGCGAATTATGCGATTTATGGAAGACAAAAATGGCTTTTACACCATGAGAACGCCCTTGCTTGGGCATCGTTCGTTGTACGCGATTATATCGTTCTTTTTACGCTAACGATATTGCGTTACTGTATTTCTTCTCGACTTTTTTTCTTCTCGAAATTGAAGAGTATTATGAAAGGGTAGTATTATCCTTGAGCTAACCATGATTGAGAAGATAAGTATGGCAACATAACATAGTTAAACAGAGTAGCAAAAAATTATTGTTTCAAGTATTTACGAGATTTTAAAAGACTTTGGCATTAGGTTAGAATACCTGATGAGGATTACTTTGAAGAGAACACAAAAGATATTCATGAATAAATAAATAATTTTTTAAAAAAAAGAACATAGTATTCGCATTACTTTTTGAGCAGATCTCGTACATAGTCTTTACCAAATGCAGTATAATATTATACTGCAATGGTTTGCGTAAATTATTTCATCAGTCTATAAATTAAATATTGTAAAGATTCTTTCTAGGTTTGAAATCCTATTAAATCAATATTAACTCTATATTGCATTACTGAATACAATACTTTTAGTTCACTTATGTACGTGAATATAAGCAATAATCTACGAAATCCCAGGAGTCGAACATATTCACGGTAACGTTGCGTAAAAACTGTATTGAGAAATTACTACTAGTAGTATCATCAGTTTCCGAATAGCTCATTTCGTAATTGTCATATTCCGAAAAATTTTGTTATAACAGACTATATTATTTAACGTCGCTCTATTTATGCTTCCAAATACCGGTGCTAATCAGCGACGGAGGTCTACGATGTGTTTGTGAACAAAGTAAATATAAGTTATTACAGCGGTGCTTGGGTCAATCGGCCGAGAACGGGATTTGAACTCGGATCATCAAGTTACTAGTCCTTCGTTCTGGCGATCAAGCCATCGTAGGCCTATATGACAGACTTTTATTTAATTAATAAATTAAATATTGCATATTACATAGCTCTTTTACTGAAACTTATATGCATAATGACTCCAATTTTTCTCACCGAAAAATTCGTTAGACACTTTTTGTAAAGAGCTTCCGATGAATTCTATATATTGGGAATCGAATTCGGATTGCTGATTGGTATCGGCTTGGCGAGCAGCGTCTGATATTTAGACCTAATAATCAAACCGATTTTACCATCGACAAATAAACGACCGTTCTTGCAGAGAGTTGTGGCTCAATACTCTCAGAATTCAAAAAAGCCTGTTTTTGTATAGCGAAATCCGTCACTCTTTTGGACATCAGTCCATCAATCTGTTATTATCTGCTTGAATTACACGTTGTCTGTTGTGCATTAATATTTTCTTACATTGGATCAGTATCCCGGTAACTGATTTATCGATACTACTGGTTTTTATCATAGTCATCCTCGACGATTTTACTGCTAGCATAATGTATTATCTATTAATTTTTTTACTGTTTCTGACGTGACATAATCTCAGAACGTTTAATAAGATCACCACTTTGCTTAAGCGAATAGTTATTTAGTATAAATCCGGCATTTTTTATAGTATTTTAACGAGAGTATAGGTATTTTTTATATTTTAAAGAGAATAACAGATTTGTCTACATAGGCACGAAAAATTTCTAATTCGCTCGATTTTTGAACCGACGTTGATCCTTTCAAAAAATTATAACTCAGATTACTACATCATACAGTACGATCGAGGACACGATTTTTAATCATTCCTAAATCTTGGTATGGATTCATATAACATAGATTTCAGGCAAAATAAGAGAAGTTCCGTATTTTAGATCATCCTTTTTCTGATCGTCTCTATATGATTGTCATCATTATGGCTTCTACTATTGTTAATTAGTTTTTATTTTACCTTTACTACTGCTAAATCATTCCTGTTTAATGCATTGATGTAGATATACGTATATACTTTTTCTACATTCCTCAATTGTATGTCACTGCCTGAAATTACAACTTGATCTACATTGGCGAAAAATGACAGCTTCCTTATCTGGTCATTCAATATTAAGCAAGGGGCGGCAGATATTAGTAACTTATCACTAAGAATCCCAGCAGCACAAATTAAAAAAGGTACATTGCTATTGTTGTATTTTCCTATTATTGAAGCATGATATTTATAATTTGCTGGATACGCGCGATAGCCACCAATAATCCCTTCCAGTGTGTAAGTTAAAGCTAAAATAAATTATGTAAAAATTATTACAGTTGAACTTTTCATACTTCTCAGATATTTAATTTATTCTGCTTTGAATAAATTTTTCATTCATCAATTAATTCATTTCACATGAATAATGCACAACTGGTCCCTGTTAAGTACTTCTTTTAATAGAAATTCAATACATTTTGAAATCCAAAGAAGACATATCAAGATAGGAGGAAAAATTAGTGAGTATTTAAATTTCAGATGCTAATTTTCTTTCCTTAAATACTAATTAATATAAATTATACTTGAGATGGAAAATTTTTCCAGCATAGAAATAAAAAAAGTTAGTAATGGACTAGAAAATCATTCAAACATTTAGATATGGAAGATCAAACAAATACAGATCAGATCGTATGTAAATTAGTTTCTAGCCTTCGAAATAAAAGTTAAGTGAAATATACTTTAATTTAGAAAATTCTTTTCAAGTATACGCATAACAAAATCTATAATTGAAAAAACATTAAAGATTTGTGTATCAAGAGTTGAGAATATAATAGTTCATTATATAACGAGTCAAAAATCACTTTAGTCAATTTTTTCAGGAAACATCGAAAATTTTATAAACTTGTTATAATTCTACTGTTCGGCGAGTGCATACTTATATGCTAGTGCTATAGGGATTTCATAATCAAATTGTATGTATAAGTAACCAAAGTGGCATCAAACGATTGATAGGAATTATACATAACCGTAATACAAATTTAGATCCAGCCGGATGCTTGTTTAATAAGTAATATCCGTTAATAGTTAATATTCATTCTCAATTTTTTCATTCATAATTTATGTAAACAAAAGTCTCTAAAAATTACATACCATGATCCGCCAGAAATATATTCAAAATTACAAGAAGAATAAACATTAAGTAATAATTATTCATTTTATGGTTTTTTAGTATCGATGAAATGCCAGCACATACAGTAACTGCTAAGCCATATAAAGTCTATGCCACTTTGTTTGTTTATGAAGATAATGCTTAACTTATTCTTTCATTATCATATATAGTTCACATAAATATACACAAAAAGAATATTTCCTGAATACTGCTATGAAGTATTTTTCATAATCAAAACTTGATGCATATTAAAAATATAACTCATTTCAATTAATCGCATTAATATTTATTAGGAATATCGGAAGAAGGACAAAACACTCTTTGTTTTAAATAAATTTACATAAATTGGATTTAATTAGGGATTCAAATAAGAATAGTCAAATTTAACTTATTTACAAGTATTTACTAACAATTAAGAACTCACGATTATCGCAGGTGCGGAAATGAAGGTATAAAGTAATTTACGAAGTAATTATTAAGCATTGAAATTTACTTAAAATTTAACCCTGAATTTAATCACTTTCGCGGGTCATAATGTCGTCAGTGCACCATAAGAATGGTCTATTTCAATGTAAGTAGAATTGTCTTATCATTATGATAGTAATTTACAAGTCAATCTGTCTCAATGTACAGCTGCATATAATTTTGATTCAGTGTTGGACATATTGAATTGAGATATATTTGTTTGTAGCGTGTACTTTATTCTCATAATAGTCATTGGATTATTATACCTATATTGAAATGTAGAACTTTATTGTGATCCATACATGTCATCGTGACGAGTAAAATATTTTTAAATTCAGAAGTACATTGTATGCTTAGCCAAAACAATTAAAGAATAAATACATAAATTAAAAAAAAGTACCAAATGAATTATTAATACTTCTCTACATGTTATCATTTACAAATTATAAAAAATGTTCAACCCGTCATTCTGCACTGACATTTACTGAATTCGGAATAAATATATCATTTAGTCAAATTAAACACATTGATATTTATTGGAAAGACAAAGCTACAATTGTTTTCAGTAAAATTTGCTTTCCTCAAATATAGATTGATGCAAATTATAATTGAAATAAAAAAAATTAGGAATTGTCAAATTATTTAATTATTTTTATATCGAGGATTCGATATGCAAAGGTAAAGCTTCGTCTAAATCAGTTTTTTTTTTTTGTCAATAAAAGACGTTGACGCTACTTCAGGCAGAAATTTGACTCGACTTTTTAATCGACTGTAAGCATATCATAACAATACGAAGGTTTGATAAAGAGCGTGTATGTATAACTTACCAAAATGTTATAAAAGAATTGATTTGAATTATATACATTCATTGTACCAATTCAGTATTGAATTGGTACAATCTCAATCTGGAGATCCAGCCAGATTGAGATTCAATAAGAAATATCCACTAGTAAGATCATATTGGTATCGATGCATTGATCGGACAATTTCTTATTATTTAAGGAGTAAGAGGCTCCAACCGGCAAATGCATTCATTCATAACCATCGGATTGCCGAGCCGAGGCTAATACTTGCTGGTCTCGAGTTTGATTACCGTCAACCGAATCGTTTGATGACGCTTTATAAATTTAATGCCTGACGAAATTTTCACTAACTAATAATGAGCTCGCTATATGTGTATGTCGTATAAAAGAACTGTTTGCTACAAGAAAATAATAAGTAAACGAAATAATAAGCGGCAATCTATCATAAATCGCAGGAATCGAGAGTATTAATGGTGACATTCTTCTATAACTGTATTGAGAAACTGCCGTATTAACACTAGTACCGTCACTGTTTTCTAATACGTGACGATGGACATTATCCAATAAGTCCTTTCGGAAATATCGTATAACGAATATTTTAGTCGATGCACACTTTGTTATTTAATTTAGCTATATATTTACTAAATATTATCACGTTTAATTTCCGCCACCGAAAAACCAGGTAGATATTTTCTTTGCGGTGATTCCGAAAAATTCTATGTGTCGACACTTGAGCACGGGGTATCGATTAATCCCGACTTGGTGACCAAGGAACGACATTTAACGATAATACTCAAATCGATTTTATCATCGACAAACAAATGACTGGCCTTAGAGAGAGTTGAAACTCAACAATCTCAGCACTCGACAAAGCCTGCTTCTGCATCAGGAAATCCATCACTCTTTTGGATATCCGTCCGTTGGTCTGTTTTTAACTGTTCGATTTGCGCGTATTCTGTCCTCCATTATTATTTACCTGCGTTCGTCAGTATCGCAGCGGCTAGTTTATCGATACTGCTGGTTTTTCTTCTAACCACATATTTATACTTCGTGCCGATGATCGAGAGTACGCATTCTTAATAGTTTCGAAATTTTGGCATGAATTCGTACCAATTTCGCTCAAGATAAAAGAGGTTCCATCTTTTAGGTCACCCCCTTGTCGATTAATTGTATATGAATATTATTATTATTATTGTTGTTATTACTGTTATTATTATTGTGATTATTATTTTTTTTATTATTGTGATTATTATTTTTTTATTATTGTGATTATTGTTGTTGTTGTTGTTGTTGTTATTATTATTATGATTATTATAATTATTATAATTATTATAATTATTATAATTATTATTATTATTATTATCAATATTATTATTATTATTAGTATTATTACTATTAATATATTTTCTTTTACCTTTATTACTACTAAGTCATTCTTATTGAGTGCATTATGCATGGACAATGCAAAGATTTCTTCGATATCTCTTAAATGTATTTCACTGCTTGAAATTTCAACTTGATCTACAACGGCGTAAAATGCTATCTTTCTTATTTGATCATTCAGTACTACGCAAACAGCGGCAGATAATAGTAAATTATCACTAATAATACCAGCAGCACACATTAAATAAGGTACATTGCTATTGTTGTATTTGCCTATTATTGAAGCATGATATTTATAATTTGCTTCATGTGCGCGATAACCACCAATAATTCCTTCGAGTGTGTAAGTTAAAGCTAAAATAAATAATGTAAAAATTATTACAGTTGAACATTTCATACTTCTCATATACTTAATTTAATCTGCTTTGTGTAAGTCAATGTTGCTTTTTCGCATAAATAATAAATAATGCAGAATTGATCCCTGTTAATTATTTTGTTCATAAGAAATTCAATACAGTTGTAAATTAAATGAAGATTTTCCAGGCAAGGAAGAAAGAATTAGTAGTTATTTAGAATTGAAATACTAATTTTTAATGAACAAGATAATTAAAAATTATATTAAGAGCTATCATTATTTCTACACGATTTGTTAGTCTTTGCCCCTTTTATTTTGTCTAATTTATCATTGTTAAATGTTCATTCTAACAGTACATCTTCATAATAGTATGTCTGCTAGATCCATTAATTGAAATGTCTTAATCTATAGTGAATTTACTGCAATCATCGTTTTAGTAAATATTTTTAATTTTTTAGCATATATATATTTTTTTTGATAAATGTATAATTTTATAAGGGATAATTAATGCAAAATACATACCGTGATCGATTAGAAAAATACTTGTAATTATAAGAAAATTAAACATTAAGTGATAAAAAGCCATTTTATGGATCACGTAGTAAGGATAAAAAGCTAGCACTTACAGCGACTGTTAAGCGAGATAAATTCTATATAGCTATATTTATTGGTAAAGATAATATTTAATACATTCATAGATTACACCCTATAGTATAATAGTAAATATTTGTACGTGCAAAAACAATATCTTCTGAATTCTCAGCTAACATTTACATGATACATAGTCAGAATATATTTTATTTCATTTAAGCAAACGAATATTTATTAGAAAATGAGTCGTGTTGATTTTAAGTAAAAGTTTCTTATCTTAAATAAAATGTTTTGTAAATTATATTTTAATTTCGAACATTCTTTTCCGATATTGAAATAAAAAAATGTAGAATTGAAGAAATTAGGAAATATTTTTATATCAATGATTAAGCGAAAAACGGTTAAACGTATAATAAGCAACAATTCATCTGAGCCAGTGTTGTTAGTTAACACAAAATATTTTGTAAGTCTGTGATTAATCAATTTAATCTCTCTCGCTCTCTCTCTCTCTCTCTCTCTCTCAATGCCTTTAGACTAAAAGAATAGAATAGAATAATAGGCGCGATTTTTCCAAAACTATGGAAAATTGTATTCCCTGCAGAAATGAACTGAGTTGAACGTTGAAAATTAAAAGAAGAACAGAACAATCAAGTTTCTGGATCAAGCTTTTCACCTAGATCTTTTGATAAAGTAATGATTGATGTTTAAACAGAAATTAATAAAAATTTTTTAAGAAAGAATGTTTTAAAAAAATTTTTGAAACTATCTTTTTGTTTTTGTACAATTTTTTTTTCCTCGAATAAACATTTTGTCAAGGATCGAACAAGTCGAGGATCAAACATACAAAGATCCAACTTCATTTCAAACGGATTCTTATCTCGAATAAAAACTTTAAATAATAGCTCGGAATTAAGAGTATGTGGAATTGAAGAAGCTATTAAATATTTCCATATTAATAGCTGAGCATCAAATAGTTGCATCGCACAAAAGGCCAAAAATTACCCGAATCCGTATTGCCAGAAGGCATTAAAAATTTTATAAATCTGTTATCATTCTACTTCTCAGTGAGTAGGCATGTATATGTCATACAAAATATGTAAAGTAGGCATGTCTATCATATACAAAATTGTATCGTTTTATTACCAAAATTGTGTCAAAGGATTGATTAGAATTATAAGTGGTCTTAAACTAAATACAGTTGAATTACAAACTCCCGTAATACGAATTTAGCTCCAGCCTGATGTATGTTGAATATGGAATATTCAGTACTAGTATAATGTTAGTGTTGTTATACATTCTACAATTGTCATACTAACAATTGTAGAATGTTCAACAGTAAGCAGTATTAATTTCATCTTTGTATTTTGTTCTGCGGACCTGGGAAATCGATACAACATCTTTTCTTTGGCTTTTAAATATTATTATTATTACAGATTCTAACGATATCTCAACACTCAATAGATTTATGATAATTAGTAAAGTCTAGATTAATCGCCGCATCTGGAATAAATGGACTACTGAATACATTAAAAATTACTCTGCAGTGGAAGATAAAAATTAAATTATTAACCATATAAAATCCATCAAATTTCACATAAGTACGTTTGGCTGAGTCTACGTAAATTTGTAGGAAAGGTTTTTCTAATATAATTCTCTTTACATCACTTGCATCTACATGACTCTTTCAGATACAATAGAATGTTTCAGTCGTTTTTTTTTTCGAAATCATGAGGTCTAATATACTCATAGATATGACTTTGCACATTTCGACAAGGTCATCAGATTACCGGCTCCGCAAGGCGAAATCATTATCCGATTTTCAAAATATTCAATATCTCTTTAAGCCGTCTTTACTCCAAGTATATTAGTCAAGCAATTACAATCGATTGCTAGATTGATCTATTTTTCAATTTTATCAGCTACCAAGTGGTTTTCGTACCGATGTTTATGTTTTTCATTTGAATTATATTTTCAATTTGATGAAAATATGAATAAATGCGATTTATAAATTTATATTATAAGGCTAATTTTTTTTTTTGTAAAACCAGTTAACTGCGGTCCATTTAGGAAAGAACCGACCTTATGTTGAATAAAAGAATAGTGCCAAAAATGTATCCACTTACGTAAATCTAATTTTTTTTTTTACAAATTAGTAGTATTAGCAGAATATTGAACAGTGTCCAGTTGTGAATCATCAATCCTTTATTCATAAATAAATTATAAATCTTATAACAAATTGCGTGATAATACTAAAATAAATCAATTTAAGTCAATTATCTACTTGAAACGTATTTCATAGAACGCATTTTAGTCTCTATCCGGATTGGAATGCGGGTTATTAGAGTAAACGCTAGTTCCTGGTATATTATTTCCGGTCTTTATTCCTTCTATGAAAGAATAGTATGGCGATACTTTCATATATAAAGATCCATTTATCATATCGTTACAATCTGGCCTGTGTTTACTTGCTATTCCAAAAACTTTATTATCAATGACGAATGGAGTTCCGATATCGCCCTGTGAAGATATAATTTCTCTTTAAGTAATAAGTACATATAGTGTATACATTAATATTATTATAATATATCCAAAGAAATGTCACATTGATTTACAATTATATAATAGAAAAATATTATTCAATCGATAACAAACAAGTTTTGATGTTTATTGGTTATAATGTCATATTTCTACACAAAAAGTCTAATAATTGCTTCTCACGATTTTCATTGAAATACGGTATTAATTGGAGTAAAACTGTTAAAATTGAAGTAGGTTGAAATATCGTTAACTTAAATCGTATGGTACATAGTGACGAATTCTATTATGCAGAGATAGACATTTGGCAATCGAAAAGGATGGTTAACATGTCATCTTTTCAATACACGTTTACGCAGTAAATATATGAAAAGCTTTAAAATGTCATCGCAGGTATTTAATCATTTATATAATTTTAACGCACGAATAAACAATTTATTTTTCAATAAATCGGGATATAATAAACTTACCACGCAAATTCCTCGCCTTTCAAATCCGGAATTAACTTTTATTATGCCACAGAATGAAGTAGAACGCAAAATATAACTAAACATTGTTCTACAGTGAAAGTCAGTGGCGACTTCGACAAATGCATATTTTAATTCACGTGGATCTTCGGTTAATTGTACTCGTCCCCTGCCCTCAAGAAATGACGCGTCGTCAAATGATTCAGCTCCAAAGCCAGTCACAGTTCCACTTCTATTGTGAAAGATGTCATCATCCGATGCTATCTCAAGGCTCTTGAAAGTAGTTCCCTCAATTTCTAAACTTTCCCGTAACTAGAAAAATGGGACATACGATATTTAAAAGAATTTAGATAATGTAGGATAACATTATGTTGCAGTGACACGTATGTATTATCTTAGTCTACAGATTAAATTATTTATTCGTTTTGCTTTATCGTTCAATTAATCGTTTTGCTTTTATCGTTCAAACATGAAAATACGTGTTTGTTCCTTTTATTGTATAAAAATAACTTTTTTTCTTCAAATTTTCCTTTAAAAAATTGCAGTGAATGTAGGGACGTTATTAACAGTGTGTATTTTAAAATTTTCCTATAATAATTTCAGTATACGTGAATTAACGCTTATTTATGTATTATTATCAAATTCTCAGCAAGCTTCATCATTGAGTTTATGTTGATCAGCTGTTGAAAGCTAATATTTCTTAACTTTCAGAACAATGGAAAAGACTGAACTTCATATAGTAATTAAACATTACTTTTTCCTTAAAAAATCTTTAACAAAATCAATGAGGCTTGATAAATACAATGGAGACATTGCACAGTAAGTTTCAATTGTTTATATGTGGTTTAACGAGTTTTTATGTCGTTTCCTTGCCGTAGATGAGACTTGGTTCTGCCATGTCACGGCGTAGACCAAGCACCAATCGAAACAGTAAATTTTTAAGGACGATTTTGCAATGAAGAAAGCTAGGCTGGGTCTATCATTCAACACAGCCACGGTAATGGTTTTTCTGGAATTCGTGCGGTGTTATTCATAAAAACCATCTTAAAAAGGGTCAGGTTCATCACCATATCACCGTAAAAAGAATATTGGAGTACGTATGTTTTGTCAACATTGAATAATTAATCATTTTGACTACAAACTACTATTTCATCTACAAATTCTTCATATTTAACCGGTTCTGATTGTTGTATGTTTTCAAACATTAAAAAATCGCTGTATGATAGAGACTCGGATCGAATGATCAGGCCATTTCTGAAACACATCCTTATTTGGAGATTTTTGAGAAATTTTATTATTTTCAAGAAATAAGAACATTTGAATTGCGTTTGACTGATTGTATCGAACTAAAAGGAAGTTATATAGAAAAAGAGAATGGATTACCAAATCCGTTCCGAAAAGTAATGGATTACCAAAATCAAAAACCATCTTCTTATAAATTATATCATATTATTCTTCATCAATCGCAAGTAATTTACAATTGTTTTAAATAATTATTAATAAATATAGATTAACTAAATTTAAATTAGATAAATAAATTACAGAAATTAGTATAAATAGACTAAATACATCTTGTCGATATGCGTCAATCAATCTGCTTTTAAGTACTTGCACTATGAATTTTTTAACGCAGCACTAGCTTTAGATTTAAAAAATGCAGATTTCTGTCACGATCTTCTCCTTATTTTTTTTTAGATATTGATATGACTGATAATCCAAGAAAAATTTACGAGCATATTACCTACAGTCCAGTTTCCGTGATTCAAATCATGTAAGTAACCTAAATCCAATAAGAACTATCTTAGACAGTGATTCATTGTCACAAACTATAATAGCTTATCTTATTTATCATGTATGTTTGGTCACTATTTCTGCTATTAAATTTGCTTAAGGTTTTACTGTACATCTAACTGTACATCTAACTGGAAGGTCCCATTTTTCTGATCAAGTAAATAAATAATTTTGACACTTATTCTATAACGAGAATTCCTTTATAGACACGAACTATTTCTAGTGATCTCAGTTTTATACTAACGTCAATGTTCTTTAAAAAATGGTAACTTAGACTTCTGCTTCGTGCTACATGATCAAGTCTTGATATTTCCCGAATGTCAGACCGACCTCGTACAAATTTGATTCATCAGGATAAGAGATGTTGTTATTACTATTAATATTATAAGTATGATTATATTTTATTTTACCTTTATTACAACTAAATTATTCTTATATTTTGCGTAAGTGTAGAGGTACGTATAAAATTCCTCAATATCTCTCAACAGAATTTGCTTGCTTGTAAGCTCAACTTGATCTATGACTGCGAAAAATTTTATCTTCCTTAATTGACCATTGGTTAATACGCATTCAGCGCTCGATAAGAGTAAATAATCACTAATGATACCAGCAGCGCAAATTAAATAAAGTATATTGGTATTGTTGATTTTGCCTATTATTGAAGCATGATATTTATAATTTGCTGGATACGCTGGATACCCGCCAAAAATTTCTTCCGCTGTGTAAGCTAAAGCTGAAATAAATTATGTAAAAATTATTATAGTTGAACTTTTTACACTTCTGGTATACTTAATTTATTTCATTTCTAAAAATGAATAAAAATTATTATCTTTCATAAATGATGTGCACCTGGTTTCTATAAATTACTATTTTTTTCTCGAAAGAAATATTTAATATACATATGGAAATAAAAGAAGAGGTTTCACTTAAGAACAGGAAAATTATAATATACTTCAAATACAGAGACTAATCGATAATGAGAGAGATAAATAAAAATTAATCATATTATCAAGTGATGACATTAGTTTTATAATTTTTAAACTATATTTTTTACCTTTCTCAAATATTAAGTCTAAGATAGGCCAATCAAGCGAGGAAAACTAGGTATTTTTGGAAAAAGATACGAACAGATCGAAACTTACTAAAGGACGAAAAAAAAATTTTAAAATAAGATGAATAAAAAAACGTAAAAATAGAAGATTTTATCCAGTTTCATTACCCAATTATTACGATCTGTAAAATATTAATTTAAGTAGCAATATAATCAAAATCTACTTGATTCTTAATGTTTGTTTCTCAATTTCTTTGCAGAAGACTCTCAACAGCTTAAAAAATTCAGAAATCTGCACAGCTCTGATTCAAATCAGTAAAAAAACTTACTTAAAGGGCTAAAGATAATAATCTTTCATGAAACATTAACAATCTATACGTGCTCTGTACTCTTTTCAATAACGAAAGTGATCTTTCCATCTCGCAATTTGCGATTAGCGTTCTCAAAATAATTTATACGACATATAAAAATGAATTATTATCGTAGGCTTTTATCCAATTTAGAATGTTTAGGCAATTTTTAGAATATTATTATCGTCATACATTGTATAATAATTTAATAAGTTTACAATTTGAAAAAGGTATAAGTTGATTTACTTTAATTCTTTTTGTAAGTCAGCTTTGCACAGTTGAATAAGTTTTCAATTAATAAAGTTAGCCTATGAAATGGAAAATAAAAATCGAAAGAAGTTCGGCGTTTACGTAGACGTGAATAAAACGATGTCTTTTCTATTACGAAGAATTATTTTGAAATACATTATGATTTTTTTTAATGTAAAAATTATAATACAAATTTTTTTTGTATTGAATTTATAGAAAATTTGGGATATTTATTGTTTTTTTTCACGAAAATGAATGTTTTTATCATTTGATAAGTCGTAACAAAAACCGTAATATTAGAAAAATAAATACGTAAGTACTATTTCGGTTAAAACTCTGTACAAAAATAGTGTTTGACACAAGTATCTGTTTACGGGACCATAATTATCCATATATGAATGGAAAAAATAGCTTATAAAGGTCAAATTAACAGTGGATAGTGGATATTTTTCAAATACTTTAAACACTCGATAAGTTTTTTTGAATTATAATACAACTGATATAAATAAGAATAGAAGCAGGCAGCATAAGCGTGCGTGCAAGTTTTAGTCTTTATTTAGTAGACCCGAAAAATATTTTTATTTGCAGATTAAGAAAATTCGGTTTCGACAAATAACAGCAATTATTGCATTTTAGAAGTTATGTTAATTTTCATTTTGCAATCATTTTCATTTTGATTTTCTAACAGAAATATTATAATGTCGTTAAAATACCCCATGATATACACAGTTATTCACAAATGAGATCAAAATCATGTGGAGAATTACAAAATATCATGGAGAGTTTGAATTTGCTTTAAGTATTCCAGAAGTTATTTGATTTATAATTATTTAATTATAATAAAAATAGCGATACAGATAATAAATCCACTCATTACTTATATTAGTTGCCAATACTATTTGTCTACGATCATAGCTTCAAATAAGATAATTTCATATATATGAATATTACCAATGTTAACCTGAATTACAAATTAAAAAGGCACAGAAATTTGTAATGTTTTGTTAATAAAAACGTTTTGTACATCATTCATGTTTTTTATAAGTAATTTTTTTTTACATATAATATAGTAGGATCTAATCCTAATCAAATTTTAACTAGAAAAAAAATCTATACTGATTGGCTCATCAATGTATGTTTATAATATTATGTATACTTGATTCATTGATGGAGATTTTAGACGATACACTGAATTTAATTTGAAAAAACTCTTAACACTTATACTTTAATTTTTTAATGCTCATGTAATTAACAAAAACTAAAATCAATATAATTTACATACCATGATCGGCGGGTAAAATACTTGAAGCGACAAGAAAAACAAACATTAAGTAACAATGAGTCATTTTATCGATTATGTAGCATCGATAAGACACTGGTACTTATAGTAAATGATAAGCTATATAAATTTTATACATCTATATTTCTTTCTAAAAGTAATGCTTAATGCATTCATAGATTAAAATCTGAGGTACACTTGTCTGTGCAGCAAAATAATGTTTTCTGAATTCTCAAGTAACATTTACTTAATACATAATAAGGACATAATTCATTTAAATTAAATAAATTAATATTTATCAAGTAATCTTTGTTTTAAGTAAAAAATTTTCTTTCCTAACAAAGAAGAAAAAAAGCTAAAATGTCATGCTATTTAACGGAGAGAAACTTGATGCTACTTTCTTATATTTTATTGCTTATAAATATATATATAGGAGTTTTCATATCAAAGTTTATATTGACCACTTACCAAAATGCTATTAAAATTTTCAAATTGAGGTCATTATTCTTGAAAGTCTTGGTAAAAGGAGTTTTTAGGCCGTTAAATCAAAGAAATACGTAAATGAGCAAATATGTATGTATTATATAGTCATACAATATTAATATATATATATTTGCGATATCAAGGAACATTCGTATTTCGTACGTCAAGCATATTAACTGGTGTAAATATTATGTATAGTCTTATTGATATATTAAACCTATATTACTTAGATTAATATTATTGATTTTCTTCCAAGTTCATTAGATTTAGATTTGACTATAATCTTAACCAGTTTTCTTAAAATCAGATATGTATATGTCTTTCCGTGCGCTGGTTTATAAATTAATGAATATAATAAGTTTATTAATGAATCAAGGAAAAGTAATGAACAATAATTTTGCAGCGTGCAGAAAGTTATAGTACAATCCTCTTATAATATACAAGCTTATCGCAAATTTATCCATAAAATTCAATCATTCCAGATCGATTATATCGCACTTGAAATAAGCGAGCTAGAGCAGGATGAAAAAAATAATTCCTTTGGAATAAAGTAACAAAAATTTAATAACCAATTTTTTTCTTGAATATCTGAGATTGCGCCTACAAGAATGTTGGACCTACTTACAGCGCTCTCTTTATGGAGCTCGTACTGAGGAACTGAGAAATCTGCGCTGATTCGGCACTGAATTAACAAAAAGGTTTTGATCTACCGAGGCAAGATTTGGTCGAACGTTTGAATTGTAAGATGTTGCGAGAGGATAATGGTGGTAAGAAGGTTGGTTGTAACAATAATGACTTACCTGTGTTCGAATTGGATAGGGCAAAATGGACGAGTTGGAACAGTTACGGGGTCGACCTTAGAATATTCTATTCAAGTTAATCATGTGTGTGTGTGTGCGCGCTTATTAGTATCACACACATGCCTATATTGTATTTTACGTTGTAAGTTATAAATTTAAATGCAGGTTTTTGTTTATTCCACACGTTTTAATTATATCTGTTGAACTACTTTTTGTTTTTATTATATTTCTTATGTATCATTAGATGAGTGCTATTCATTATGTTTTCTAAAGCTCAGTTTGAAAAGCTGCGCTTTGTATTTTCTAAAACTCAGTTTTAAAAGCTGTGCTTTGTATTTATTGTTCTTCTTCTGGTTTTAACCAAAATAAAATAAAATAACTAAATAATTGTATGATTAAAATGAAATATAAAATGAAAATGTAAATAAATTCAATAGAAATAAATGTTCTACTTACGTTGACTGATATAAAGCAAATTATTTATTTGTTACTTGGTCGTACAGTATTTTTTAAAAAACGAATACAATTACAATGATAGTTAGATTACCTTTATTTATAATCATCCCCGTTAAATATCTGATACGAAATTTGAAACATTAATATTAAAATGAGTTTTTTTAGTTAAGGATAACCAAAGCTTTTCGTATGTACAAACTTGAGCGTTTCGAACCATTCTTGCTTCTCTTCAGGAACTGAAATAAAATATACTAATAAAAATCTACATACTCACAGCTCCACCACATATACATCTATCCCCTCCAAAAGACCCATTTAAATTAAGAGAGAATGATAAATATTATCTAATTTAATCGACTGTTAGACATTAAATTTACATTATTTTGATTCCTAATAATATGAATACTTTCATTACTCTCTTCATCTCATTCTTATATTAATTCTGAATGCCTCGTTTTGAAAGATCCATATACCAAAAATTACAAGAATGAAGGTTGCTTAAACAATGTTCTTTTAATGCCTATCTGATATTTGCATTTCGTAAACTATATATTGATGTTTATAAATTTCTTTTTTTTAAATACCTACCTGTTTGATAAATAAACGTTAAGTGTAGCATTCATTATTTAAACATTTATTGTCCTTATTTTTTTAACCTCAATTATTAATCAGTTTACATAAATTATTATTATTATTTGTAAAGAGAACTTGAATGATACGTATTTAAAAATTAATTTTTACTATTTCTAATAAAACTTTAGCATATAGTAATGCAACATTTTTAAAATTTCATTCGCTCTCTCACAATTATTTTATCACTAAATTAAGTGGGATAATTAACATTAATAAATATTTCTCTAACTAATTTTAAATTATTTGTTCTAATATGTTCATCTGACAATATACTTTCGCGGTCTGTTTGATATCATAAAAGTTATAAAAGAAAAGAAATGCAGCTTACCTTTGCCAACGTGAATACAATTATTCTTATTTAATAAAGTTATATATGGGCGTGTAATGAATAACAAATATGTCGGATTTTTAGTCGAAAAGATTTATTCAACTTAGGAAATAAAAGAGAAAAGAAAATGAATTAATGATATTTAGCCGGCATAAAAAACCCCAGTCTTGAGAGGAGGGAAAGCCCTTTAAATATCACTAATTAAATTATAATAATGAATATTTATACAAGTAATAATACCGTTACAATCGCCGCCGTTACAACAAGGGCTAATTACACAATAATCGTCGCGGATAATAAACGGGTAAATTAGTGCACTAACGCTGTCTATTATCTAAAATACATAGTCTAGAACTTACATGAGGTATGGCCATACGTTGTTCGGTGAGACTTGTTTTCAGATAGACGCTCACAGAATACACACAAACGTGCAGAAAGGTATTGCCTTTTTTTTCCTAGGCGTTTCGCAGCTCCGACCTCTCGGACACAAAACCGCGAATCCGCCGACGTTGCCGATCTGAGGGCAGAGAGAGAGAGAGAGAGAGAGAGAGAGAGACAGAGAGAGAGAGAGAGAGAGAGAGAGAGAGAGAGAGAGAGAGAGAGAGAGAAAGAGACAACACCTCAGAGAACCACGTCGTCCTCTAGCAGCGCAGCGGATCTCTCCGTCGCTACTCCTGTTGTAGAGCGTCCCTGAATTCACAAGAATCTTACGATTTCGTAATTACCCATTACACAAAAACACACAAACACAATTGTAACTCTAACGCAGAAATCTAAAGCGGTTTAGAATTTCAAAGCGATTATACACAACGGTGACAGAAAGACGAATGAATGTCTCTCTAAGTCTCAGCGAAAAACGTATGAACCTTTTCTTACGCTTTTCAGCTGAGGTCCAATAGGGGTTTTACAGGGGGTCTGGTTACCAGGTGAAGTCCGCGCGGACAGTCTCACGCGGTCACGCAGGTACCTGAGAGCGGTCCACAGTCAGTCCGCCTACGCCGTGCGGCGCATCTGCTCCTCCAACTCCGTAAGTGCCAAATATAAGCTTGGAGGGTTTATCGACATAAGCGTCGTCGCTTCATTATGGACTCGACATTTTTCTAGTATGATTTTAAATATCTCCCTTTTTTCTTTTTACTATTATTGCGGGAAGTTATATTCCTCAATACGTACGGAGCGAAACTGTCGCGAACACGGTCTATGATCCCCTCCAATGTACCTCTTATTCCCGATTTCAAATCTATCAGATTATGTAAGCTTGCTATACGAATTTATGAATTTTACTACTTCTTTTGTAAAATTACTTATATCACCCATAGAATTAAAAAAAATCATTAACGTAGCATTTGTAGATAATTGATTGAAAAATCGTCTTAAACAAAATAATATTTTCTAATTTTTTCATGAATAAATTAGCTATTATAAGCGACAGAGGAGATCCCATTCAACAATTTGATTTTTTTTCATTGAAAATAATACTAAAAGAAGATGTTGTATTATTCGAATCCAAGTTAATTACTTTAATGAATTTATTCTACGTTATCTTACTATATAAATCAATTCTCGTCTATTTATCCCGTATGTTTTAAGTTAAATATGTAAATAAAGATACTATATTAAGTGAAATGATCCTATGTTCATTCGAAAAAATGATATGTCTTTCATAAAGACTCCAACTATTTTTAATATACCAATTTGTTTTTTAAACATCATCATTAAAACAACCTCAATTCTAGGATTTTCAAAATTTAAATATCGAAACATACGATTTTCAAAAGAACCTGCTCACGGCATTTACGCCCCGTATGTTTTATTCATGAAACTCAATGAGGATGCATACTTTCCCAAGAACTGCTTTTGGACAAAGTAGGAAACCACGAATGTCGATAGATTTTATTTATGATATCGACGCGATGGCGTATACTTTTATTGGCGAGGCATCCATGCCGACTGACCGTCGAGTAGACGGAAAAACCCGTCGATCGCCCCCCTGAGGTACCCAAGTGACCGCGCGAGGATGCACGCGCGGACTACACGTGGTGGCCAAGGTGACATCGTAAAATGAATGAATGAATGAATGGCGGGACCTCGGCATAGAGGTCTAGCGCAAGGGGCAAGCGAATTCATACGGGCCTTACCGGCAATTGCAGACGCGAATTCCATTGTAGTCTGGAAATCGTTGAATCAGGTCTCCTTCTTTGTTTATTTTGTGCGTTCGTCGGTGTAAAAAACAGTGTATTTATACGTGCGCGCGCGTGTATTTTGTAAGTACGAAATAGAACGATTTCTAGTTCGTCCTCGTGGATTCAGCGGTATTATTCCAGGAGTAGCGTTGAATTTATCCGCTGGGCTTATGAATTTTTCCCCACATAAGACTAGAGGTTTTGGTGCCGGATCAATACTCTTATATTTATTTTCCTTTCTCTTCTCTCTTTTATGTTTAATGAAAGAGATTACTATTCAAAAAGTCCAAAATATTTCTATGTTCATTACACGACTAATTTCAATTAACATTAGCATTTAAAAAAGATTTAATAAACGTCAATAATATATTTCTGTAATAATACTAATTTATAATGTCAAAGGGTGCTTTTATTTATACACGTTAAGCAAACAATTACTGTACCGATTGCTCTGAAATTCGAAATATATATTTTGTATAATCTTCGGAAGGATATAGGCTATAGTTTTTTCAATTTAAACAAACAAATGATGGCAAAATAGGAAATTACTTTACCTAACATTCAAAAACCACGTATGTTCGAAGCGTGGAAACATCAGGCTTGCCGCGCAGCTGTTTATTCTTAAGGTTTTGCCTATTCGACGATTCGGTGAAAATGGTGATAAATAAAATGACAAGTGAATCGAGTATCAGGGATGACTGAACAATATTTATCGTCGCTAGCCGTGTCTAGGTATATTTAGGCACCAGGTCTACGTATGCGCTTCCCACGATCCTAAATTTATGATTTTTATAATTTTCCATTTGTGAAGACGAGGGCGGTTCCATAAGTACCCTTGTTTGAAGACAGAGGACGTTCTTTAGGGAAGCTGGTGTTATTATAGTGTGCTGCCATCTTTGAAACGACGCCATAACAAATTTCAGACTGATTGATAGATTAGTTTACTTATTTATTTATTTGTTTAAGTTATTTAAAGTCGCTCTATTAATGCTTCCAAATACCGGTGCTAATCAGCGACGGAGGTCTACGATGTGTTAGTAAACAAAGCACATGTAAATTATTACAGCGGTGCCTGTGTCAATCGGCCGAGACCGGGATTTGAACTCGGATCACCAAGTTACTAGTCGATAGATAAGTTTAGAGTGTTAAGTTGGCTATAAAAAAATTGCCAACCCGATGGGTGCCGCGATTGCTCACGGTAGACAACGAGCGGAAGCGACTGTTAACTTCGAAGCAGTCTTTGGAACAATTTAAGCGAGATCCGAAGGACTTTTTGCGTCGAGCTGTCACCCTTGATGGAACCTGGATTCATCGTTACACACCAGAAACTAAGAAACAATAAAAACAATGGATTTCTCGCGGTGAATCTGTTCCAAAAAAGGCGACGACTGTCCCATCGGTAGAAAACGTTATGGCGACGATTTTTTGGGATGCAAAGGGCATCATCCTAATGGATTTTTTAGAAAAAGGAAGAACGATCACTGGACAGTACTACGGTGAGTTATTGAACCGCTTCGATAAAAAATTGAAAAAGACACGTGCATATTTGGTGAAAAAAACTTTATTAAAAAAAGGCGTTATCACGATAACGCACCAGCACATTCATCTCGAGTTGTCGCCACCAAAATGTATGAATTGCGTTATCAATTGCTGGCGCAGCCCTCGTATTCACCCAATCTGGCTCTCTGCGACTTCTTCTTATTCGCTAACATGAAGAAATGGCTCGCGGGAAAAAGTGTTGTCCAAACGAGAAAGTCATCGACGAGACAGAGGCTTATTTTGGAAAGTGCGAAAAATCCTTTTTTTTGGAGGGGTGAAAAAAATGGCCAGAACATTGGGAGAAGTATATATTTTTAAAAGGGGACTATGTTGAAAAATAAAACAAAAATTTTTGAAAAAATTGTGTCTTCATTTCTAACAGGGGTACTTATTGAACCGTCCTCGTATGTTGGCGTGAAACGCTGAAAAATGTGATTCTATCGTCGAGATAAGATCCATCACCCATGTTTTCTCTGTGTTCCATTCGGTTATTTCTACCAATTTGAGAAGATTTCAAGGTATCTACATGACAGACGGCTCATGCTTTTTTGTGACTTTCTTTAGCTTCAGTTCCTTCTGAGCGCTATGATATTTCTTTTTTGTTTTCATTAGAAGCTTTATTGATACCTTTCGTATCTATTTAGCTTATATTATAAACATAGTAAGTTCAAGATTAAGTATGAAGCTCCTGATGAAAACTTAAATATAAATTGTAAATATTAAAATTTTATATACAATCTTATCTGAGACGATGTAACGAGTTATTAAACATTGAGTTTACAGAAATAAGGCATGCTAAGAAATTAAAAATGATTTTGCACGCTGTTACACTTGGCTCACTAATAAACATCTCGATACCAAGTGGACCGCATTCGGATCTAGGCGCTAATTTCTTTAATTTCTCAGCATGATTTTCCTTTGAGCGTTGAACATCGGGCATTGCCAAAAAAGCATCATTTAAGTCTTCTGTTTGACTATTTTACCTTTACATTTAGGATCGTCAATTATGTTCATGTGGTGTAGTAATGCAACAAGATTTTCGTAATTAGCCTTACAGTGGTTTAATGTTGTTATATAAGATCTATCTAGATTTTCTTGTACATCGTCATGTTACGGTTTGACTTGATTTTAAAAGAAATTTTTGAACTTCGAACGTTTTACCGAACTCTTATATCTTTAGGCATAGGGGTATAAAGTATCACCTGAAATTCAATTTGAATAAAAAAATTTTTTATAGCTACTAATAAGTGTCTAGAGATTATAAATCCATCATGTACCACGTAGGTATTTAACCATTTCTGAAGCTCTAGTGTAGTTTTGAATTTCTGTTCAGAATTACATATTATAATCAAAAGTAACGCAGAGAAAACGTCCGGTGGTCGTGGATTTTCTAATGCGTCATATTTCGGTGTTACTAGGAGTTATTTTTTTTTATTATTCATATATACTAAAATTTTTTTCAGGAGAGAGATTTAGCCCAATGTCATATAAATGTTCATTAATTACTTGAATTGCATTTTATAATATTTTTTTATTTCCTTTGCGAGATTTGAATTTAATAAATAGTAATTAGCTTGTTTGCAAACTGTACAGTTACTACGTTTTTAGGAACATATGCAGGAATGTTAGATACATAAACTACATACAACAGTGGGCTAAGTACTCCATCCTACTGAACACCCTTGTGGAGTATTTTAGCGCTATTTTCATTGAGGCTTAAAAAGATAATACGCTTGTGCATTATATGTTTGACAAATGTCAATGAAGGAGTGGAACATCTAAATGCAGATAGTTTATCTACAAGTATATCAATATTAACGTTGCAACATCCAGTGTTGATTATAACTATATACAGAACAAATAAGAAATAAAGAATAAAATAATAGTTAAATAAACAAGATGGTTATAAACTGAAATTTATATTAATGTATATATATATATATATATATATATATATATATATATATATATATATATATATGAGTGGGAATATTCATATATTTCTATTATAGATAGTAAACCATCGAAAAGGTAATTATGGACAGATTCAGAAATAGAAGTACGGCGACTTTCACAGATCACTAATGTTTGTAAAGTTTATATTTATAATTAATTTATATATATATATATATATATATATATATATATATGTATTTTATTATAATTGTATTCATAGAATTATTTGTAATTATACTCTAGATTTAGAGTTATTCGAAACCTAGACTTTTGATTAAAACGGAATGCATAGTTAATGCATAAAGATAAAAACATTATAAAACATTAATATAATATTAGTCTAATTAATATTAAAATATATTAACATAAATTAAATTAAAATAGAAGACCAGAATTGAATGATAAAGATAAGGCTGACCGTATTTAAGCACGCCGTATTTCTGGACAAGTTTTCCTGATTCATTTCTGTACCATTTTTTTATTTTTGTCAAAAGTTTTAGCTTAAGAACTACTAATTTGTCCTGACAGGATTTGCCCTTACAGAAGCCATGTTGCGAGGGCCGAATTAGATTGTTGACTTCGGACAACCATCACAATCTGTTTTTTAACATGATTTCCATCAATTTATAAAAACATGACGGCAAAGAAATAGGAAGAAATGGTAAAAAATGTACAAATGATTTTTTCCAATACTGTATAAAAGTTCTATTTGAATACTTATGATAAATGTCTAGCAGTAGTAGCTTATATTTAATGCTGATTCCGCCAATTATCTCGAAGTCAATACAGTTCAGCCGCGGATCCGAATTTTTGTTTTTACCTTCTAAAGCACAATTAAACTTTAAGAAAGAAAATTCTGAGTCAAAATATTTGTTATTTTGATGGGGGCGGGGGGGGGGGGGTAGGATGTATCAGAGCCCATGAGTAGCAAATATTAGCCAGACACTTTTCAATAAGTTGGCTTTTTAAAGCTTCTTTGTACAGTGCGATGGTATAATGTTAACCCATTAATTCTTGAAAAATTTTACATTTGTTCCCGACAAATTTCGGCTTAGTTTAAAAATTAAGACTTGCTACTAACTCTTGAAACTTATCTATTTGCTTCTGCTTAAAATTTTTTTGCTACTACCCACGAAGGTTTCTATTTGGGCCAATTATCGAGTGAGTGAAAGAAATTAAAATTTTTATTACAGCTATATGTAATCTTTCTATACGATCGTACTCAGAGTCCCAACTAGGCACATGATTTTGGCTATTATTATTACAAATACTGTTTCTTCTATGGAGAGTACTGGATGGTAACTTTTCAGTAATAATTGTAACACATTTTTCATATTTTAGTATCTGACCAGGATGGTCATACTCTGTAGATAAAAAATGGTAATATTTTTTATCAAGTCCTTCATTAAATTTTAGTCAATTCCTCTAGTCAAGTGTTTCTCAGAGTCAATCATTAATTTTACAGGAAAATGGTTAGAGCTGATAAAGAGCTCATTTTATCAGCTATATGCACCGTTAAAAAAATCAAATCAATATTATATTTAAGTATTTTGCATGGATTGACTCGTGTAGAAATGTCTGAATTATTTATAGTCTGTCAAGTAAGAGCGTGGTCGTGTTAATTTATAAAAAAATTTATTTGATGGAACTTTCATATGGATATATACATTGTGCACATTACAAACGAGGATACAATTCGGTCAATAATGTGTCCAGTCACCACCGGCGTTGCCTGGCATTTCCGAGGCATGCTTTCTACTAATTAGACGACATATTCTAGTGGCAACGATCTTCAGATTTAAAAAAGTTGGTAAGACAACGGCTTCAAAGTGTGTGTACGTCTTCTACGAAGTTTCTGTTTAAGATATGCCCACACATTTTTCATAGGTTTTGTATCGGCCGACTGCAGCGGCCAATCCAATGTAACGATGCCAGATTGAGTCTTCCACTCAGTACAGAGCTTGCTGCGGTGTTTAGGATCATTGTCCTCCTGCAGAATCAAATTTTCATTTTTTCTGACGAATCATCGTTCGGCAGATGTCAGTAAAGCCTTTTTATAGATTTTTATCATTTTTTCGACATTTACGTTATTATGTAGATTGTCAATAAATAGGTGCAAAGTGCCGAGTCCCTGCTTTGCGAAGCAGTCCCAAAGATATACCATTATTCCGTGTTTTACGGACCGCTGAACACGCCTATTGGTAGAAGTTGATCAGGCTTACGTGATACAACGTGCCCATATAGAACATTCATCAGTAAAAATGCTATTTTCAAAATCTGTATCAATATTCTCATGCACACGAGCGAGTCGCTTTCTCACATGTTTTTCAGTCAACAGAGGCTTCTTCATTGTGATGCGCCATTTTAGATCATGAGTAGGAAGATGGGTTCGGATAGTTTCTTAGGTTATATCTAAATCTTTTGCAGTTAATTTTGCTTGTTCTTGCCGCAGTATTAAAATAGTTTCACTATTCTTTCTTTATCTTTTTTGTCCACTCTCCCTATCGAGCCACGTTCTGGTAAATCATCGGCATTTTTAGCCACTTTATATATCGCTGTACCCACACACAATGAAGTTGTGTGGAAATTAAAGTGAAATCTTTCATTATCGGTCAGTAAAGTCGACCACGCTCTTACTTGACCCATTCTTATATGAGGTCAAAAGCTAAATTTCATATGTAGAGTAACTCCTAGATACTTTAGCTTATTTTTAGTCGTCGTCGTTATTCTCATAATCGTCATCATCAAAGAAGCCGAGATTCAGATTCTAGTAATAGTATATTGTTGTAGATAATATAAATTCAAATAACATATTTCTACCAATAATTATAATTGTAGTAGAGCAATTTTAGTAAAACAAAACTGATTAATTGAATTACAATCGAAATGTTTTTAGTCAAAACTGCGATCACTTTTTATATACCTTTTATTCAAAATTACTTTAAAGTTTGAGAGTTTTTACTCAATCCTATTTTTATAAATTAAACTGACTGGTCATATCAAATTTAGATGGGATTAATTAAATAAAAACTACCTTATCTCTTAAATTTTATTTTACAGAATATCTTTATGCTCTAACAACATGAGGGCGATTGTAATGGACGATTGTCCCCCGTATGTGAATTCGAGTCTTTATCCCTATAATGAAAGCATCGTACGGCAATACTTTCGTATACAAAGCTCCATGTTTAACATCGTCACAATTTGGACTGAATTGGGTTGCGATTCCATGAACGAAATTATCAATGACGTATGGAGTACCCAGCTCTCCCTGTAAAATTACAATTTATAAATTTATAATAATGTAATTTTTATTTAAATAACAAATTTTTTCTGTATAGACTTTATACATTCATTTTATTAAATCTAAAAGAATTGACTTATAGTTATTTTGCGAAGGGAAGTTTTCTAATTGATGACATATTTTTTGGCTATATTCCTAAAGTTGATCTAAGTTAATTGAAATAATATAAGACTTCAATATTGCTCATCTCATACTTATCTCTTCAATTTTATTTACAGAAAAATTCAGACCAGTAAACTTTTTGTGTTGTAGTACTTTCCTTTCCAATAAATTACTTAAATTATATCATTGTATTATAATTTAATATTAATATTATATTAAAATTAAAATATACTATTATTTACTTTCGACTAATTATTTAAATTACTTTACATACAGTAAATTATCGCTTTATAATAACGTTGGTAATGTCGAATGTAATTTTTAACATATTAGCTAATAAAAGTTTGTAGAGTTATAGTATTCCTGTTAAATTTTTTTAGTCATTGATCACATGACTAGGACGCTAATAATATTCACTGTATATTTCTTCTGTATATGACTATTTATTAATGCTAATTTGAACCCATATTCATCGAGCTCATCTTAGTTAATATTGAGCCATGTGTCTAGCAATATGATTTGTAAAAGTAAGTAAAAATTACGAGAATAGAAAAAGATTCAATGATTATCTTTTCTCAAAAGTATCTTTTCAAATCAAGATTCTTTTCACAATGGGGAATAGAAATATTTCCCTATTTCAAAAGAAGAATACATGATCAGCTAATACTCAGTGTGTACTAAGCTTAATGCACATGAACAAATCCATAAAAGAAGGTTAAAATTTTCAACAAAGAAAATTCATTTTTTCATATACTGAAATAGAAACTTACCAGACAAATGCCTCGGTGCTCACGTCCGGCATTGGGTTTCATTGTACCACAAAATGAACCACGTTCTCTAATATAAGGGTACATTGCTTTGCAGGTTTCGTGACTAGTTGTTTCAGCGAATGAATATTGTAAATCGATATGAGCTTTATGCAAATGTATTCGTCTCCCTAATCCCTGAAGATATGATTCATGGTCAGTTGAATTAATTCCAAAACCAGTCACAGTTCCACTTTTATCCATAACATCGTAAACTGTTGGTACTTCAAGGGTTCTGTAAAGAGTGCCCAATGTGCTCAAACCTTCCCGCAACTAAATAAATAAAATACGTACGTTAGAAGGACAGGTTTTGCACGAATATTCGAAAATCTCATTAGCCATGATCTTAAATCATATCTAAATAATAATAAAGACAAAAGAATGCAGTGCATTTTTGTTTTTAAAAGGGTTCTTCAGTCTTTTCGTAAGCATTTCGTTCTCCTTATAGTAAATAACATTATGCTAATAGGTGTTCTTTTTTTCTATAACTTTAAAATTATAAATTTTATATATTTTTTAATATTTTGTTCTAAATTATACGACTGTTACAAAAAATAAATGAAATTTGAATAAATTTATGTGGGTATTTACTTTTTTGTTTGATACGACCTGCTGTGGTATTTCGCGAGAACCTCCCAGAAGGAATATTGCAAGGATAAATAAAGAAAAATTCTTTCAGGCCATTGAATGCGGACAAATACCTTATTGAGATATTAACTGGTTTATCGATAACTAAACAAGCCAAGGAGATGACTAGTGCTACAATGTACATGCTTCGCTAGGCTTGCGAAAAGTTGATACCGTGCAAAATAGTCAGGAGGGGGAAACGTCCTGTGGACAGAAGAGATAGCTGATCTTAGGCGTACATGTTTACGCCTTAGATGATTATGACAGAGAGTTTGAAAATACCGATATGACATGATTTTGAGGAGTGATGAACATGAGCTATCCACGAGAGTTCTCCGACGAGACCATCAACCGCCGGTGCTGAAGGTGGTATGTGAGGATACATGAGCACTTTGGACTCCGACATACTGCTGAACATCATAGATACTGTTTCCATTCCACCCTGACAGATCTGGTCCCGTGCTACCGGAAGGAAAAATGGATATCCTGCCGAACGGCTGGCTTATTTTATCCTACATGGAAGGTGGAGAAACTTGTGATTATCAACAAGGGCAAGGATCCGCCGCAGGCATCATCATTTTCTTCACCTCTATGTATATTAGATACTGCGGATCAACCGATGGAGAGACTATTGAAGCCGCGCCTTCTCGAGGCCGTGACTGCTGTCGGTGGTTTGGCCGACAGACGGTATGGGTTTTGAGGGGGTTGAGTGACGGTAGATGCAATCCTTGAGTTTGTGAATACAACAAGAAGTACAGAGAGGGGTATTTACTACTCCAAACCAGCATCCCTTCTGGCGACCCTTGGCGTTCGAAATCACTTCAACTCTGTTGGATGGGTTCATGTTTTAAGAGCCATGGAGCTGTATGCCGCCCTATATATGTTGGTTAACTACCTCAAGGTCTGCTCTATGGCTTAAAAAATATTTTATGGCATGAGCAGAAAGACGCTTAGTTTTGGGGTAGCTCAGGGTCTCTGCTTGGGGCCGACATATGGAACATTTCACAAGACGGGATCCTCCGGATTCAGATGCTTGATGACACCATTCTTGTTGGATAAGCAGATGACGTAGCAGCTGTCATCATCGTTAAGAATTATGACGTTGCAGATATGCGACTCAACGGTAATGAACCGCGTGTCGAGATGGATGGAGAGCAATGGGTTAGAACTGGCGATGGCGAAAATAGAGATCGTGCTCCTGCATAAGAAGCGTGTTGTAAAAATAGGCCTTATGCAGGTTGGGGACATGATGGTGAATACTAAAACAGTCGTAAGGTATCTAAGGGGTGATGCTTGATTTAAAGCAGATATATTGGAACCAAATAAAAAAAGTAGCAAATATGGTCGATGGTCCTGTACCCGGAAAGCAGCGTCTGCTCATAAAAGAAGCCGAATCCATCATACTATACGGAGGAGTGTTATCGACCGATGCATGGAAAGTTCAGAAGTATAGCAAAAAAGCGTAGTACAGCGAAGCGGAGCACTACATACCGTAAGCTCCTCCGCACCATCTCTGAGTAGGTGCTGCTGGTTATTGCATGTATTATTCCCATTGATCTTCAAGCAAAAGAGAAAAAGGTTATTGACCTGGACAAAAATATTCTCAGCAGAACGGAGGCGGCAAATCACGTCAGAACTGCTACCATAACCGAATGGCAGAAGCTGCGAGAGGGATCCCTGCGGTCGACGGACGGAGCGTCTATTGATCAGTCAGGTTGAGCCATGGATCCAAAGGTCACATGGAGAAGTTAATTAGCACCTTACGCAGTTCTTATCAGGACATGGCCGGTTCCGATCCTATCTCCACAAGATTCAGAAAGTACCGGACCCAGCCTGTGTCCAGTATCGTGCTTCCTAAGAACAGGCGATACGCTTGTTATTTCAGTACGACGCGGTTCGTCTTGAAAGAGAGCATCTTCTGCGAAACATAGACCCCTTTGGGCGATAATATTATCCAACAGAAGCTGAGTAGCCCAGAGAATTGGTCTAAAATATCGCTTTTGCAAGACTATCCTAGACCATAAAAGAAAGATCGAGGAAGGAATGTTAACTTGAGCTTAGGTGAATAGAATTCCGTAGTCCAGAAGTAATGTCTCTATAGACTATTCACGCTGTTGAAAGGAAAGTGGTTTTAGTAGGATCGAATCTTGTATCCCCTAGGGCAGGATCCAGCGCTAGTCTTAGATGCTAGAGCTCTAGACCGTCGATGAATTGAGTAATTGGATGAAATTTGCATTATTCAACACAAAAAATTATTATTTTTATACTTATTATTATAAATATTATTATTATATTTTACCAATATTACTGTTAAATCATTCCGGTACACTGATTTCATGTGAGCGTAGGTATAGATTCCGACAATATCTCTTAGAACAATTTGGGTGTTTGAAAGTTGAACTTGATCTACAACTGCGTAAAATGTTACATTTTTCATTTCATCATTCCATGTGAAGCATCGAGTGGCAGATAATAGCAAAAAATTACTAAGGATACCAGCAGAGCATATCAAATAAAGTACATTGCTCATGTTGTATTTGCCTATTATTGAAGCATGATATTTATAATTTGCTTCATACGCTTTATAACCACCAATAATTTCTTCCGCTCTGTGAGCTGAAACTGAAATAAATAATAAAAACATTGTTATCGTTAAAATATGCAGAATTTTAGCATTTTGAATTTTATTGAATCACTAAGTTAAAGTTAATTTATGAATAGTTCAAACTTGGTTTAAAAAATATTGAGAACATATGCAAATAAAGAAAACAATTACATCATAAGGAAAGGAGAGAAATCTACTTCAAACTCTCGTACTAATTTATAGTGAAGGGGACAAAAATATTATTTATATTATTAAGAGCTTTTCTGATATCATAAATTTTAAGACTTTATTCTCTTATTTTTTTTCCAAATTTTATTTATTAAATATTCATTCCAACAGTGTGTTTTCCACAAATTACATGTACTTGATTCAATAACTCCAATTTCTTAATGTATATTGAATTTATTGTATTAGCACTTTTAATATTTATTCTTAATTTTCTAATTTATATGTAATTTATGAAAACAAAAATTAATAAAAGTTACATACCATGATCTGCCAGAAAGATACTTAAAATTACAAGAAAAGCGAATATAAAGTAACAATAATTCATTTTATGGATTCCGTAGTAGCGATAAAATGCCAGATATGTAGTAACTGTTGAGAGATATAAAGTTTATACCATTATATTGGCTTGAAGATAATGCTTAATTTATTCTTGTATTATAATAAGTAATTCAAATGAATAAGTATAAAAAATTTTTTTCTGAATTTTCTTCTGAAGTATCTTTAATAATCACAAATTGTATATCATAAAAATGTTATTTAAATTGATCACCTTGGAGAATAAGGCATTATTTCTTTTCAATAAATTTAAATAAATTATATTTGATTAGGGAACTGAGTATAGTTACGTTTAACTTATTACAAATCTAATAAAAACTTGAATTATTTGTGAAAAAATTTATGATAAGTTAATAAAAAGAAAACAATGTCAATATTTTTATAAATTTCCTGAATAGGAGATATATACTAAAGCTTAAAGTTAATGGACACAACTAAAGTTCTACAAAAATGTGAAAGAACTAAATTCGCAATTGAAACATATTTTAATCCTCAAAAACCACAAATTTGAATATGCCAGATGAGGTTTTATGTTGTAAATTTTTTTAATGATATAACTGAATCGTCAATATGCAAAGCATTTGAAAAAGATGATTAGAACTTTTAAGTTAAATTATCAACCTCTAAGAATTTTCAAATATTATTAAATATATAGTGGATAATAAGATTTTTCAATTAAACAACAAATATTATACACTATAACGGGGTGCTTATTTAATAAATGCCCCGAATCAGCAATCGTTAGCAGAGGTGTAAGGAACCCCAAACGGATTAAATCGTTTTAAAAACAATTTGATTGGACCGTGGGTTCTTTACTATTATTTTTCCTCGGACTTACCTTTTATAATGCGATTTATTTATTTTTAATTTATATTAATAATAAATTATATTAATATATTATTAATGATCCAGGAAAGGACGGGACAAGGGGAATATTATGGTATTTTCTATTACAAACAAAAGAAACAGAAAAATTTATTTATTTGAATACATAAAAATTTTAAGATTTATTAAATTCTTTAAAATTATAATAAATAATATTGTATCGTGAATTCAAACAACCGCAATAGTAAATACAATGCGTATAAGAATAATGATAATGATACTAATAATAACAACAACAACAACAACAACAACAACAACAACAACAACAACAACAACAACAACAACAACAACAACAACAACAATAATAATAATAATAATAATAGTAATAATAATAATAATAATATGAATAAAAATAAGAATAAGAATAAGAAGAAGAAGAATAATAGTGATGACGATGTATGCTCGGGTAAAAATAAATAAATACAAGAATGTTCAATAGCTTTCTAATTTTACTTTTCTTTAATATAATTAAAATAGTGTGGCATAAAAAACCTTCACTCAATGAGTGGAGGAAAAAGCCTTAAAATACAAGAAAAATTAACTTTACAAATTTTACTAGCGCTTTATAGAAACTTAATTTATGGTTTTCATGGAACAAACAAAAGGTCACTTATATAATAATATAAGAGATGGAACCTCCGCATTCCCTCCAACACTGCGTCGCGACCTCAACGTCTTGAGAACGGGGTGAGCCCTTGTCGCCGACGGCAGCCATGGACTGTAAGTCGCTCGGGAAGTTCCTTAGAGATCCGCTCTAGGGCCGGATTCTCAGCAAGACCTATGTGCCTTGCCCACACGTACTATATACAGATTGCACACTGCACAAACATCCCAATTAACGCTCACGAGCTTCAGATTTGTAGTCCACAAACAATGTACATAATCATTCACACTACACACAGAAAAATATTTCGAAGGTGGTTCGCCCCTTAAGCAAAGCGCAAAGCCTAACGAAAGCGTAGCGTACAACGTAAATCACGCGGCGCGCTGAGACAGAACGGTCCTTAAAGGAAGACAAAAAGAAACTGAAACTGTCTTTTACGCGGATACGTCCAAAAATTCTCATGTTGGTGGAGGGAGTTAAAGGACGCGCCAAAAGGGACTCATGGACCCTTTCTCGACGATGGAAACATTTCTCTGCGTTTCCCACCGCCGTATTTATGGTCGGACAATAATACGGAGTTCAGGATCGTGGGAGGCGCATATGCGACCTGATGCCCATATACCTAGCATTTGCTATTTCGTTTATTACGGTCCTCGCTGAATAGAGAAATCTCGAGGAATGGACAGCCGAATACGAAATTTATTTATTTACGAAAGTACCCATGTTCAGACAGAAATTAAGTGTGATAGAAATACACCTCACCGTATCTTCTCTTCATCTACGGGCCGACCTCAGGTATGAGTCATTTTGTATACTGTCCTCCTTTGTTCGTTACCCATCGTTTTTTGGACAATTCGAATGTATTGTTTCATTTTTCCGTCACAGTGTCTTCCCTTCAGGCGATCCTACTTCTTAGCCTCGTATCTAGTATCCCCTAGACACTTCACCTCAGTTTTAGTCGTCGTCATCTTCATCATCCTCGTTATCTTCATCATCATCATTATCATCATGATCATCATTATGATCATCATCATTATTTGATTGAATGCACGACGCAAATAAATATTTCGAGATTTCTTTTGTCATCATTTGTCCAGAAATGTTGTTTCCAAAAAAAAAAAAAACTGTTTAGAACAAAAAATATGTATTTTAATGAGCTCTATAATTTTGGTTTTCAATTCGTTAGAAATGTTTCTTCTAAGATAAATTCAGAAAATCATGATTTGTATGAAAACTACATTATTCCTTGAAATTTATGAGAATATCTTTAGATTTGAACAACATGGCGGCGATTGTAATGGATGATTGTCCCCGGTAAGTTATTTAGAGACTTTATCCCTATAATGAAAGCATCGTACGGTAATACTTTCGTATACAAAGCTCTATGTCTAACATCGTTACAATCTGGACTGAATCGGGTTGCGATTCCATAAACGAAACTGTCAACGACGAATGGAGTACCGAGCTCGCCTTGTAAAAATAAAGTTTATAAATTTATGAATAAGCAATTTTTATTATAACAACACATTTTTATATATACAATTTATTTTATTATATGTAAAAGACTTATAAATATCTTGCGAAGAAAAATTCTTTAATTAATGACCGGTTTTATTGGCTATATTCTTAAAGTTGATCTTCGGTATGACTCATCAAACCAAAACCTTCTCGTGGACTTATGCCTGTTTAATAACAGAATTATCTTATCACGTAAAATCCTTCGATAATCCAAAGTATATATTTTCGCCCTTTCATCCAATCGAATTTAAAATTCTTGGGGTCGTTTCATAGGATTATTATCTAAATTATAATGCGTGAGGTTCCAACCCCAGTAGTCCTCTAAGCAATTTAAAATTTTTCTTGACGATATGTAAATCTATTATAAATTGTCCTTATGTCAACTGTTGTGAACTAAATTCATAAATATTTTAATCGGTCTTGCATATACTAGATACTATATTCATATAATGACAGTCCAATTATTTATATTTATAATTACCCCCGTAGAATATTAAATAAAAATTACAATTGATAAATATATAAAATATAAATTAAATTAAATTAAAACTTTAAAATAAAGTAATCTATATTCTATGTTATTAAAAGACAAATTGATTATCGCCACCATGAAATGTAATGGTTCAATTAAAAGGTTTATTTAATCAGTTAAAAGATAAATTGAAATGTAAGGTGGTAGGAGCAGTCGAGTCGTTGTTTACAAAATAGAATATAATTCTTTTTATTTAAAATTTTTAATTTTTAATTTAGTTTTTATTTTACAAAATTTTTTAGTAATAATTTCTCTTTCGGATTTTATGGGGGTGATTATAAACAAGGAAAGTCTGACTGTCATTATATTAGTATAGTATATTATCATATCATATCATATACTAATTGATAAGGACAAAGCGAATTTTTATTTATACATTTTGAACAAAGAAACTATTGAATTAATTGTTCTGAAATTCAAAAAATATATTTTATACTATCTTCGAAGTGACATAGGCTATATTTTTTATTGAAAATAATCTTTCTTTATCAATAAAATTTGACATACATACATTATATGCGACGTATTATAATGTGGCGGGGATAATAAACCAAGTTCGACGTCGATACCGATATTTTGGGCGTACTAACACAAGTAGAATTCATATCAAACGCATCTGGCATGAAACTCAGGCAGGTGACAAGCACTTTGTATAGGCTCTGAATCAGGCCCATACCCATGCGTGAAACAGAAACCTGTACAAGCTGGCGATAAATCGGAGTACCAGCGCCTCTAGAGACAATCAGTGTACTAAACAATATATGTTTTTAATATAAATGTATATTGTTTTTGAAACAGAACCTGACTTTAATTTTTTGTTATCAATACAGTTATATATGCATAATATGAATACTCAGTTCTATAGGAAGGAATATAATTTTTTTTATATAAAATATAGAAATTACAGTTTTTTCTATTTAATAATATTAGATACTCTTATATAAATATTCATATATACTGTTTTCATGTAATAAGTTTTTAACATATAGACGATAAAATATTATATATTCATATTATTATTTAATATGAATGTATATTTCATTGTGAATATTTAATATACGTATAAAATATTCTATTGTACATGTGTTAAAAAATTATTATATAAATATAATATTTCGAATTAGATATTTATTTAGAAGTATCAAATATTACTACATAGAAAAAATTGTAACGTAATATATTTATACAAAAAAATCTTATTTCTCTTCCATACCTCATTATTCACATTATGCATATTGCGAAGTAAAATCATTAGTACGAGTTCTTGTGGTCAGATTTTTCACTAAAAGAAGACGAAATATTAATTTTCGTGTATAGCAGTTGTCATTTTATTTATTTATTTTTATATAAAATAATAGTTATGGAACTTTCAGAGTTTTCGGAACCAAGAAGTTCTTACACTGCTTACTGTACACTTAGTGGTTTTGAGAATAAATCAAATCACAAATTATCAGTAAGTTTTCACGCATTTTCGCGACCAAATTAATTGAACAATAAACTTGCCCATCATGAAAGAGCTGCAGCAGGCACGTCTGCGATTCAGATAACAATATTGCAGATTTGCCCTAATTTCTTGCATATTAATATTTTATAGTTTTCTGCATCCAATATGAAAATAGTCTCTCATGTAATATTCCGACATAAGTTATTCACAGTTAAAACAAATTGAACCGCATCATATGAACGCTATGTAGCTCTTGCTGATGCCCTGTTTTACTTGCCAATATCAATGCATTAAACACAACAAAACCAGGATAGGTTGTGTTGCAAATACAATCTGTCGAAAGTTTTATTTCGAAAACTGAACATTTTAAGACTATGAAATAACGGGAGATTACAAGTAAAAAAGTGCGGTATAATGTTATTAGAGAGGCTTTTTAATTGGCCCAGCTATAGCAGAAACTGCTCTCATACTCCAAAAGGAGGATACTAGTTATTGTCTAAAGACTGTAAGGCCGATATAAATATTTATTAATTCAGTAGCTAAATGTAAAGGTAGCTAAATCTATATAATATAAAATAAATAAATAAATAAATAAATATATATATATATATATATATATATATATATGTATATATATATATATATATATATGTCAAAAGTAGTTCATTAATATGTTACTTAATTTTTGTAGAATCAATTTTTTTCTATTTCGTGTCAATATCGCGCCAGTTGATCAAATACTAAATTATAATTTCAATAGAGGATAATACAAAAGAATTTTTGTGATTGCGATATTTTTATCTTTTTAATTTTATTGACCTAAAAACTCAGACCAAAAAACTTTTTTGTGTTATAGCATTTGAATTTTTAATAAATTACTTAAATTATATCATTGTATTATAATTTAATATTAAGATTATTTTATAAATAAAATACTTTATTATTCTTTACTTTCCACTAATTATTTAAATAAACTAAATGTATTTAATACTAGCGCTTTTTATGTAGGACCAGACAAAACAATAATCTATGTGGTTGATTATTGACAATAGTCTATTCCAAAATAACTAAACTTCATGATAAAGAATATATTTACATGGAGAATAATTTTTAGTAAAAATTATAATTGTATTTAGTATTATAATTTACTCCAAGACCAGAACAACTTAAGAGATTATCAGATTATAATAAAGTTGGTAATGTCCAGTGTAATTTTTTACATATTGGCTAAGAAAGGTTCCTATAATTATAGTATTTTTTTAATATTTTTTAGTCTATAATTACATGACTAGGCCTATTATAATTTTTACTATAAAATTTTTTCTGTGTATGACTATTTATTGATGCTAATTTCAATCCTTATTGATAGAGCTCATCTTAGATAATATTGAGACATGTGTTTAGCAATATGATTTGCAAAAAGAAGTAAAAAATTACTCCCATGAAGAAAGCTTCAATGATTCGTTAACAAAAAGTAATTCTATAATCCTGCAATAACACAGTTAAGGCAATCCGCAATACTTTCTCTGCATACTAGCAAATAGCTATATTTCCTTATTTCCTGATTTCCTTTTCCTTTTTTTTGTGTATAGTAAGCTACGTGCACATTAACAAATACAACAAAGAAGATCGAAATTTTAAACAAAGAAAATTCTTTTTTTCATATACTGAGATGAATTGAATTAATTTCAAAACCAGTCACAATTCTACTTTTATCCATAACCTCGTAAACTGTTGATATTATAAGGTTTCTGAAAATAGTGCCCAAAGTTTTCAAACTCTCTCGTAACTAGATAAATAAAATACGCACGTTAAAAGAAGAGATTTTGCAGGAAAATACGAAAATTTCATTAGCCATGATCTTAAATCATATCTAAATAATAATAAAAACTAAAGAATACAGTGCATTTTCGATTTAAAAAATTTTTTCAATCGTGTTGCAAAAGTTCATTTTCCTTAGAGAAAATAATATTGTGATAATAAGTGTTCTTTTTTTCCTATAACTTAAAACTATGAATTTTATATATTTTTTAATATATCTTTTCTAAATTATATGGTAACAATTAAATCCAATGAGATAATATTTGATGAAAAACTTTTAAAAATCTCAGAAATGAGAATAAATGCATATTTTGTCTAAAAAATGAATTTTCAGTATCCATTTCCACCTATTCGTGATATCTTCGATATCTACCTGACTATCGTGGTCTGTTATTATTATTGCAATAATTATTATAATAATTATTCCTGTGTTTGCTGTTATTGTTATATTTTACCAATATTATTGCTAAATCATTACTGTATAATGATTTAATGTAAATGAAGGTATAGATTGTGTCAATATATCTTTGAAGAATGTGGGTGTTTTAAAATTCAATTTGATTTACGACTGCGTAGATCTAGAATCTTCTTCATTTCATCATTCAATATGAAGCATCAAGTGGCAGATAATAGTAAACAATTACTAAGGATTTTAGCAGAACATAGCCAATAAGTTACATTTCTATTGCTGTATTTTCCTATTATTGAAGTATGATATTTATAATTCGCTTCATAGGCTGTATAACCACCAATAAGTTCTTCTGTTCTGTAAGCTGAAACTCATATAAATAATGAAAGCATTATACTAATATTAAACATCCATCACGAGCACTAATTGTCAGACTGCGAAATTTTCAGTTACGTCCTTTCATTTATTTCTATCGTCAAGGTGTTGGAGATACTTCCGGGACCAAAATTATCCAAAAATTATCACGAATGTTTGACAATAAATGAAATCGATTTAATCTATTTTCCGTCAAGTCTGATACTTCGTTATTTCGAATAATTCTATATAGAGTCTTAAATAATTCTATTAGAGTCTTCTTCGCCGTCAGATGTTGGGCGATCCTAAGAGCGGCATCACGGAGCGCCTTCGAGCCCCTTTGCGCTACGCGACGTAACCGCAGACATTGCCACCGCAGCTCCGTTATTTCGTCCGTCCACAAAAAGTCATGAGCACGACCCGCGAATTTCCTCGGAATCGCTTGCTTGTAGGCTTGGCGGATCAGATGCATTGTAGCTTTCGTTACCATTTTTGCGCGCTCGCAAAGCGTTGTGCCCCTTGGTAATTCAACCAGGAGGCGCTGTCTAGCACCTGGGAAAACTTCTCGTGATCCATCCTTGCGACGATTCATCTGGCTGGGCGACGTTCAACCGTCGCCCTGACTGGCGTGACATCACTAACGCGGAAGGTGATGTATTGATGATCGCTGGCTGTATAGTCTTCAACTACGCTAGATCACCTCTGCTCTCTTGCGCTTCACACCCCAACAATAAGGTGCTCCACTCTCTGGAGAATTTCCGGCAGACATCACGAGTTTGCCTCTCCTCCCCAATCAGGATCTCCCTTTGGCAGTTCTCAGGCATGCACTGCTCGCCAAGCGCGGTGGACCGTCTTTAGCTCCGTTTTGAACCCATTCTACTTCCCTGACAAAGCCGAGGAGGAACGATCAGGCGAGAAGATTTGATCTGCATCAATTAATAAGCGACGCCAGCGTCGCGAGCCCCCTTACTGATCGGAAAGTAGCCCGCCCCCTTCCATTCCGCTCTAGTTTAGAGAGTAGAGGTGTGGGTGGCAAAAATTGTGAAGTGGATGAATTGGGTTATGATTGTATAAGTGTAGTTAGCAGTGGAGGATGTCCCCAGCCAGAGCCCGTGCGCATGTCGCTCCCACCCAAAATGGCGCCCCGTCCTTCAGTCTCGCACGCAGATTACCCTTATAAGAGGGCTCCTCAGGAAGCAAAATAGGAAGAAACAGGAAGAAAAATAGGACCCCCCACTAGACGATGACGCACAGCAGGCCCCTACTCCGTCGCGCATGAGCTGGCAGTTCTAGTCGTGCCCGTGCCTTTCAGGGCCTGTACAGTTCGTCCACTCCGTACTCAGTCGGTTTCGCTCCGTGTCACACTCCCGCTGCTCCAACTACTCTATAGAGTTTCCGAGCTGCGTGGCGCCCGAATCTTTATATGCGAGGAGTGTGTAACCTATTTATAGGGCCCGTTCGCCAGATATGACGCCTACAGCCTTACTCAATGACGGCTGTAGTAGCATTGTCAGCACTCCCCCATTTTTCAGTTTGTCAAGCTTGTCCACTCCGTGCTAACCATCTCGTAACCGAGCCGAAACCGACACTTAAGCTTCCAATAACGACTTGTACTATTGCAAGAAGCACGGAATACTTGACACGAGAAACACCTACTGTGTGCACATTGATTGATGACTTATTCATTTTTGAGTTCGATTCACTCCTTTTATCAATCGAAACCGCTATTTTAGTGCTATCATGAGCTCGTTTCAGATCAAAGTGCAGCGGAGTGTGGTGTTTGTCATGGCAAATATTACACCGCGACTTAATATTAAGTGCGACCGTATAATCGCAACACGCCGGTCATAAATTATTTTTACCTTGAACTTAGCACATTTACAAATCGGATGTGTTCTGGAACAGAGTATGTATTTAGACGCGGACTCAGAGCCTTCTCGCGTGCGAAATACTCTTTTTGAACCTTCCGTGCAAATTTTTTTGGTACCGTGCTGTCGGTTGCGATAATATTGAGCGTTTGTGATCGTCTTTCAAGAAAGCTGTCAAAATCAGTGAAACTCGAGAAACCGCGTGTCGGATTTGAATCGTATCGATACATACGCATGTACATTTCGAGTATTTGCTAAATATAATTTCTATACACTGTATATACATATACACATGTACATACGCACGCCTACATACATTCATAATTTTAATTACACGGCTTATATGTATACTACACTTGCCGTGAACAAGTAACTTTCTCAGAGTCTCTATTATTACTTTAGTTTATTATCTCGATTATATCCTAAAGAATTTCATATAGACAATAGTACAAAGTTGTTGCACCCAAAAATATGATAAATAATGCAGAGTTTATTCAGATGACGATCATGATGACAAGCATAAACGATTAGTTCCTACTAATTTTATATGCATGAAGCATTTATCATATTAGAATGAAAGGACACGTTTCTCTGATTCTAATTAATACTGTAATTTAGTGAACAGTATGTGCAAACACTGTTATTTTAACTAATAGTAGTGCTTTGAATAGGTTAGTCAGAAAACTAAAAAATAGTCCTTTATAATATAATGAATAATAACTGAGAAACTTTGCCGTAATCTATGTTATAGGTTTTTACTACTCTGATAATTGATTAAGCAATACTAAAAATAGGGGCATCACAAATTATAGTAAAATTTAACCTTATTTTCATATAGAAAAATTACATAAAAATATTTAAATTTAAATATTAAAAAGACTACTCTAATAATTTACTAAATTATTAGTTAATGGGTCATGTTCTATTATATCATGAAATTATAAATCAGATTATTGAAATAGTCAGTGTTCTGTTTATGACGAAGGAAAACAGAATAATATATATATATATATATATATATATATATATATATAATTATATTTTATTGATTGTAGATTGTTGCATTGCAAAACAATAACTTTTAACAGAAGTTAAATAGTTAGGCGACTTTGATGTGTTCTTAGCATAGTAAGAATTTTAAATACATCCTCTCATGTATTTTATAAAAAATTTATATAAAGTACTTTCCGAAAGTTCAAAATATATTAATACAAACAATATTCTATAATTAAATTAAAAATCAGTTCACGGATATAGTCAGATGTCCTATTGATTGTGATAAAGGAAAACATAATAATATATCTTCTTACCTTTAAAGAGCCGGGTTTTAAGATTTCGAAACCTCCTTTGAAACTGTCCAAATTCATATCTTGTATCACCTATCAACTATGTACAATGGTCCTATGATGGACCAATATATCGATTCTCCGGCCCTGGAGGGTTATGAAAAATTTTTAGTTCGTTAAAATAAGAAGAAAATCATGTTCGCAGGTTTTGAGATGTGCTGTATCCAAATCTGGAGTCTGATCAGACATAACTGCTCCTAATCACGGTCAACCAAGGTCGCTTCAAGGTCAAATGCAAACAGTATCATATATATTCGAACAAAAATTATATCTAAGATTATCCCGAGTTGCTACATCTGAATCTGACACTTTTTTTGATTGTAAATAGACATAATTATACTCATTCTTCTGGGTATATGGCCATCTGAGCGTTTATGTATTTTGATTCGTGCTTTTTTTTTTTAGAAATGTGGAGTTTTTAGGCCTTCTATTCTACTTCTGCATTACCAAAAGCTAACGACGTGGACGTAGAGAGTAATGTTGCTCCTTTTTTAATTTTTTTTTATTTTTTATATTTTCCTTTTTTTTATAAATTTTTTCCTTTATTTTTATTTGAGGTCAACATGACGTAAAAACAGACATCAGCGACTCCAAAAACATAAAGATATATCTTTTGTAATGATTCAAACCATATTGCTAGGTTGAACCTTCAAATGACCTTCATTTACCTTGACTCTGCAGTGATAAGGTCAAACAAAATTTATATACGAACTTAGCGCATCAATTTACTTAAGGATAAAGAGGTATCCTCCCATTATCTTTTTGAGCCGATATATCGACTTTCCGATCCTTTCAAGGTTACGAAATTTCTCATTTAAAACCTTTATATGAAATACTTTTCTAAATTAAGTAATATATTCAGACAAAAGGACCAACATAATAATCTATCTAATTATATTTTAAATCTTCTCATAGCAAAATAAAAAAATATTTTTATTTTTCAAAAAGATTCCGAAATAGATTAACAAAAACTAAATTATATAACGAAATAAAGTCTTAAAACAATGCACCATTAAAACAAATGGCTAAGTGCATTTTATATGTATCTTTATAAATAAAAGTATGTATAATTTATACAAAATATACCTAAAACTCTAAAAAATAAGAATAAATAATTTGTCTTAATGGAAATGCAACTTAATAAAGTAATGAGATCATTTACAAATAGCTGAGTTTATTTTCACATCATTTTGTTCACGCATGGACTGGATAAAAAAGAATTAATTATCTTGAATCTACTATTTATTCTGATGATTTATTATTATTAAAACAAAACAGGTATGAACTTTCCAGGTTCGTTCCCACAAACTGTAAAGGTGAACAAATCCAACATTGAACTTAAATGTATATACCCTAATTCTGAAATACTTACTCTTAAATAATATACAATACATATACTTTAAAGTGAAAGTAGATAATCATAATGAAAACTATTTACTTTTCTTTAATTGTATACAATTATTTTTTCAAGTTCTAGAATTTTTAATTTATGTTATTAAAATAATTTTATAAATATATAGAGTAGCATGAGCTCAGGTAATAAGGGCATCTGATTGTTAACTATCATTAAGTATTGGACTTTACTTGCTAAATTCAAGTTTCTCAATGGTCCAAGTTGGATTCCTGTCAACCTAATTTTTCAGAATCTTTTTAGAAAGCGGTGTTTTCCTTTTTTGTGAGGGCGAAAATATAACTCATAAATTAGAATCTTTTAGAAAAGTATTATATAATCTGTTCCAATAAATAAATAATATCTTGTTATATATCATAGTTATCTATAATTCACTTATAATAAACTCTAAATTATATTAATTTAAAATTTTGGTGAATTAAAAAGTATTTAGTTACAAAATTCATAATTATTGACCAAGAAAATCTCATTTTATCAGATTTTGGTATATACTGTAAAATTATTTTCCCGCACTCGGGGCACAACATACGATTTTCTGCAGCTGTTTAGAGAGAGCAAAATACTACTGTAAGGTGAGTCCGGGGATGGAAATTAAATTAACTACTTGAAAGGTGAAATCTAGGCTTTATTAAAATTCTAAGCAGCAAGAAATACAAAACGCGTTGGAAACGTTGTCGTCGGTGGAGCTGGGGGACGCGAGTGCCGCGCTCCGTGGTCGTAGACGAACTGCCCTCTCAGCCGCAGTCTTCTCGTCCAGGAGGGCCTGCAACTTCTATGGCTTAATACTGCAGACCGCGTTCAACGTTTCGGAACGTGCCATATTGCTCGCAGCTGTGCCTCGCCGAACTTCATCGTCCTCCGCCCGGCTCCGCGTACCTGTGTCGCATCGTCGGAGCGTGGAATTTTCCTTAATCCGTGTGCCTGAGCCGGCGTGCTCTTGGCATCACACTACTTTTCCTCGCTAGGGAAGAAAAGTGTTTATGGAGGCTTGCCGACCAATCAGAAAGCAGAATTTTACTTTTTCTCACTTGGAGGGAATTAACGAAACCGTGTAGTCCGGCAGGATTCTCAGTTTTCCGTGCCTGTGCAACATCTGGCATTTACGATGTTTAGACTTACGAGTATATGCGCCAGTCGACCGCGGGTTCGACCTTTTTTGTGCACTTTGAGTTAGGTATTCGAGATTTTAAAATAAAATAGGTTTTATATTCTATGTTAAATTTATTATAAAAATTCTTACAATGTTTGTTAAGTATTAAAAATTATCTATATCTTTTTTTCAATTAGTATTAATTTTAAATTCTATTTATTATGTTATGAAATTTTTTTAAATTTTAATTTGAGAGTAGATTATTAACAAACCTATAATCTTCAATCGATTAGTCTTATTTATTTTTAGAAAAGGGGGGCTCCGCCCCCAACCCACGGCAGGGATTTCACCCCCTGCACCCCCACCACCCGATCCTACATCTCTTCTTCACATACTTTATCAATTTTCAAATAAGAGGAAATCATTTAATTTAATGCTATTAAATTCAAGTATATTTCAGGAATAACCTTAAGAGAAAACCGATAATGTTAAATTTTTTCAAATCCAACGAATTATATTTTATGTTAGGGCAACATCTGGATCTTTAGATATTATATCTGATCGTTCTATCTAAGCATGAGTAACACATGGGGGCGGGGATTTGACATTGCTTGATTCTGTGTTTGCCATTCAATTTTTCGTGCATTTCTTTGAGAAAGAAAAAGCGCCCTCGTATGGGAAAATAGTATGTGACACACGGGAGCAAAGGCGTTTTCGGACTCGGATAATTTGACGGCCTCGCTTCGCTCGGGCGGCAAACATACCCTCGTCGGAAAACGCCTATTTTGCTCCCTTGTGTCACAATGTACTATTATACAAAAATTAATTATTTAAGAAAAACAGCATAAGCATTGTGAAAACGGGCTGAATTTTTTCAACTTCTGCCCAATATGGAATTAGAGAAAATGCAAAAGTAGATGCATTCGTTAAAAAAGTAAGTAATAAAGATTCATTTAAAAATGTGCCCAAAATTTCATTCTCAGACTAAAGGAATATTTATAAAGTAAAGTTACTATTAAACTAAAGGAATATTTATAAAGTAAAGTGTCTATTAAAATCCTCCAAAAGTTCAACAAATATTATATTTTTCGGAAATTTATAGTTTTTATTAATCGCGCCAAGGTCCATCAGTCTAATCTCGCTGTCTCTTTAGACGGGATAACGATATAGCTGTGTAGTGGAATTTTAATTTTGCTTTTTTCGATCTAGCAGCTAGTCATTTTTTGCAACAGTATCATTTTCTTCCTTGAAATTCTAAGAAATTTTTGAGTCTATTGAGTTCGATTTTTTAAAAAAATTGAGGAGCTACTTATTTCATCAGGTTTTATTCGCTTCATTCTGAATATGCGATCGTTGCCATGTGGACAACAATACTTCTGAAATGATGCATACTTTTGCCCTGTACGAAAAACTAATAATTGCACTTTACTTTTGTCATATAGACAAGCAAGTTGAGCTTTCTTCGATAATTCGGCATTTTTCTGCATTACCTACAGTAGATAATGCATATAAATATCTTTTATAAAAATAGAAAAAATTGATTAAAAGTTACATTAGTAGGTATATGCTGTAATAAAATCGATTAAATTAATTAATTTTGTAAGATAATTCCAATGTTTTCAGTTGTAAAAAGTTAATATTTAATAATCTATAATAATATATAATATTTTACATTATATTTTTTGAACTTTACAATACAGCGGCGCTCAATTTTTTTAGATTTTATATTTCAAATTGCTCTAACGTTTGAGAATTTTTACTCTATCCTTTTTTTATAAATTAAATAGAATGGTCGTAACAACTTTAGATGCTGATAAAATAAATAAAAACGATATTATTTCTTAAGGTTTATTTTAAAGAATGTTTTTAAGAATAGACGAGTGGGGGAGATTGTAATGAGTCGTTGTGCCCGGTATGTGAATTCCTGATTTTATCCCATCGATGAAAGACTTATATTGTGATACTTTCGTATATAAAGCTCCGTGTATAACATCGTTACAATCTGGACTGAGCTGTGTTGCGATTCCATAAACCATATTATCAATTACGAATGGGGTACCAAGATCGCCCTGTAAAAATAAAATTTATATATAAGCAATTTTTGTTTTTTTGTTATAAATAACAAATTTTTCCTGTATAAAATTTCTACATTCATTTTATTATATGTAAAATAACTTTACATTGACTTATAGTTATCTTGTGAAAAGAAATTATTTAATTGAGATCAGGTACTTTGGCTACAATTCTATGAGATTATTGGAGTTAATTGAAATAATGTAATTCTTCTCAAACAAAAACTTTGCCTTGGACTTTACCTTCTTCAATAAGAACATTTCCTTATCACATCGATTCCTCGATAATCGATTATTTTTACTTCCGCTCTTTCACCTAGTCGAATTTAATATTTTTAAGGTAGTTTCATAGCATCTTTCTAAATTATATTATCCCAGAGATTTCAACCGGAGCAACATCCCAAAAATTGAAAGTCTCTTGAGAGGATTCAACTTTTTTTTTGGACGGTATGTAAATCTCACCTGATCGACTATATCATCCACTACACATATCAGTCATAATACGTTAATTAGTCGTAATAGATTCTATACAACTAAGAAGCTACTAAAGAGTGGAGAGTATTAATCTCTACAGCTACCCAGATAAGGGACTTCTCATGATCGTATCATTGTGTATCTTTCTTTAAAGTTTATAATTCACCATGTGCCAGACCAATATGAAAGTTATCACGTGACTTACAGGGATGACTCTTATGGCGTTAGCTGAGGTATGTTGAAACCTTTTCTGACACGTGATAGTTCTCTGAACTATCATCGATAGAATGGATATAGTCGGATATAATGGATAGAGTCGATAGAATGGTCGTATAACCACATGATCTAATATAACGACTACCCTCATAATTTTGTAGCACAAGAATTTTAGTGTATTCTGAAGAGGAACGTGATTTTAAGTTAGAAACGTCGTTTTTCTTAAGAAGTAAAATAATTACAAATATTGGCATTACAATAAATACCGTCTTCTTACTATTTATATGTCTCCTTGACTATCACCAGATACTATACCGGACTATTAATGAAAGATTTTCTTTTACTTTCCTTATATACGCATTAAATTATATACGTTGGTTAGAGCCGTGGAATAAACTATGTCAAGTACATAATGGGGCTGCGATGCTCAATTCAATCAAAATTTATTTGTTACTATTGCAATTCACTTTGTAAAATATACATTTAGCTGAGCAGAATAAAGTATAATAATTCTTACTATTTTTCAGAACTTATGCTCGTATCGAGTATGCGTTACTTATTTTTGCTTCAATAAATCTAATTCATATTGTGTGCATAACAATAGGATCGCCAGACCCTTTTGAGCACCTCTATTTCTCTCTCTAGTTCTCTTCTTTTCTTCTGTAATGATGTGTGCTCAGATGGAAAGTTGAAGAATAATAATTAAATTTGAAAAATTATATTGAAATGAATAATACTGAAAAAAAAGTTCAGTACTTATATTTTAATTTATATTAAACCAGCTATCAGTTTTTATATTAGCATATTTCAGTAAGTATTAACGTAGCTTAATTGTAGATTTACATATATATTTACGATGTATAAATAAATTCTGCAAAATCATGTATTCAATAACAAATAAACATTCACTTTATTCAATTATTAGAATACGAAATCAATTAAATCATTATTTAAAACAGTAACAAAATTCTGTAGGCTCTAAACTAAAAAGGCCAGCAAAATTTATTATAATATTACCGATTTACTTATCATGCTATTAGCTTTAAACTAATACATTATATGATGACGTAATTAAATAATATATTTGTCGTGTAAAAATAAAAAATAGTTCGTGTGGGAGAATAATATCACACTATTTTCAGTCATACTTGCTCAATATTATTAATGGAGAGAGGGAGAGAGAGAGAGAGAGAGAGAGGTAGAGAAGCATGTGCATTTATATACTACTTTATTTTGCTTCTTCTAACCTTCAAATCGCACTTTCGCTGTTTATTTTTGGTTCTAAGCAGGTACCAGGATAATTTTTTAAATTTTTCATTACACCGGTGTTACATTTCCTTTAGCGTACGTATCATGTGTATTCGCCATTGAATTCAATAAGAGAAATTATAAAGTTCGGCGTGGGCGTAAGAAAAAAACCTTTACACCTGGCATTACGATTATGAAATTAATAATAATTATTATAAAAGTATATTTTCAGAATCGATGTAAAACATATTTTATTTTATTGTATATTATATTCTTGTTAATAACAACAGAAAAGTTTTTTATTATTTATTGGAAATTTTTTTATGTCTACTTAATAAAGAGAAGAAGTAATTTTTTATGCCTAGTATTATTTTTGTACAAATATAAATTATATTATTATCGTATTATCCTGATGGTAAAAGAATTAATAAATTTATTATAAACTTTAATAATAAACATGTACCCAACTTAGATATTTCTAAATGACATAGTTTTATGACATCTTAATTTCTTTGAAACAGTATACACTGAATTTATTTTTTGAATATAAGTCAATTATAATATGAAAATAAAAATTTAGAGTTTTTAAGCATTTAAATAGATTCGAATCTCTGATTTTATGCATACAGATGTTATGGATATTAGTACTTCATTGTATATGGGTAGTATCAGTATTAAAATTCACTATTCAATAACCACATCTTACATGCACCCATAAATAGGTTTTAACTGAATTTCGTATTCTAAAATAATGCATATGGACAACATTGTTTAATTTGGTTTGATTTCATTATATTAATTTAGTTCTTGAGCGATGTAAATTTGTGCAACAGTTTAGGGAGTTTTAATTCTATTCGGTAAAAAGAAAAGTTTATATAGAAAAAGTTCGAGCGTATTTTAAACTTGCTATACTCATGTTTTCATTTTTCTATATGATTTTTTAAACGACGTCATTTATGTTATTATACTTGTACATATTAAAAGTCAAATAATCAATAAATATAAATAAAAATTCTAAAAGATTGAATTCTATTATATATATTTGCCAAATATATTATCATTTATATAAATCCCCAACAATTGGCTTGCTATTGAGAATTAGTTCAAGTACCGCATATCATATTTAATGTATTTATTATAAGAAACGAACAAAATATTTCATTGTATATATATATACAATGTATATATATATATACATATACATATATATACACAATATATATATATATATATATATATATATATATATATATATATATATATATCAAAAGCAGTTAGCTGAGATGATGGCTAATTTTTTTATCATTTCTTTCTTTTCAAATTCATGTTGCTATCGCACCATTTGATTCAATACTAGAATTAATACACCATATCATTTAATAATTTAAAATATTTTTTATGATTGTGACATATTTCTTTTATTTACCTTGTTTATCTAAAAACTTAGGGCAGGAAAATTTTTGGGTTTTAATATTTTACTTTAAAAGTTTTTTTTAAACTATTGTTGACTTTCAAATAATTATTTTAATAATATTAGATAAGGTAAATGAATAGAATACTATAGATTATCAACATAAGATAAGTCAACAGTTTTTGTGATTTTCAAGATAAAGATAATATTTAAAAATACTGCATTTTTTGTTTTATTGCAGGATTAGTTTGTTCCAAAACAACTGAACTACCTTATAAAAGACATATTTGTATATATGATTGTTAATAATACATTCTACATTGATGGAACTTGTCTTAACTAATGCAGAAGTCAGTGTCTAGGAATATGATTTGCAAAAGTAAGTAAAACTTTACTGTAATAGAGGAATATCAAATGAGTCGATATGAAAAGGTCATACCAGATTAACTGTTAAAGCAATGTGCAAGTTTTTTTTATATTCACGAGTAAATATATTTCTTTATTTGAGAAGAATAAATGCATATCAGCAGTACTGTTTATATATACTAAGCTAACTTTAGGTTAGAAAGTTCACCAATTAAGGTCACATTTATAGAAGTTTTTTATATATCTTCTTTACTATTATACAATCTTAATGTATATATATTATGATCAATATAGTTCTAGAGATCCTAGATCAATATAGGCTCGATATAGTTCTAGACGTTAAGTCCTAATGCTGGCAGTGCATTCATTATAGGCGAGAGATTATACATCAGCAAGATTTCCGTTAAAGACAATGAAGGAAATGACTACGCTGATGCGGACTTGAGTGGAGATAACAGTAGTGTTATTTTGGTTGATGACTTCTAACTGCAGGAGATTGTGGAGGGAGTTGGCTCTCTACAGTCCCCTATGTGCTAGGATTACCGGTAGATGTAATATGATTGTCCTTCCGTATGTATGCCTCATAAATTCTTTGGCGTCCAGATTTTGTCGGCGCACTTTAAAACTTTATAGATATACATTCTTTCTAGGTCAGACTATTCTCCTACAATCTGACTATCACTGCGAGCTTCTCCATTGCGACAATTAGATTCGGCTTACGAAGTCTTTCGATAACCGGGATATGGGATCTTTGATCATTATGAATACCACTTGACGGAGATTGCGGAGGATGAAGTGAACAAAGATACGGTAGTTACGGATGTAGCTGCACAATTTCTCAATATGATTTTTAGTTTTTACAAATGTGCAGCTCGTGCAGTAATGTCTATTATAATTTCTATTCATAAATATGGATAAAGAGGCGGGTATAGCATCAAACTAAATGTGGGAGTATATATAATCAGGTCCAGAGAGGAGCTAAGTCTCAACAGGAACCCATTGGTCTTGGTCGGGTGCCAAGTCCAAGTTCTTGAATAGAGCTTTTTCTATCTTCCCTTAGATAATATTGACCCATGGCTTGTGGATGCTACTAAGCTGGTGGTATAATATCCTATTGCAGGTAAGTCATTACCAGCATCTTGAGATCTCTAGTTGTAGTGGACGCTTATACCGGTTCCACATATGCACCTGACGAATCTGTTACGCAGATGCAGTGATGCCAGACAGCAGACAGACGATATGCCCCCGTTCCTCATTGATACGTACATGGAAGAAGCTCACTCTTGTGTTACTTTACAGTAAGAAATATTGCATGGTAGGAACGTGAAAGTTTTTCCAGTCTAAATAGTTCCCCGCGTTGATATTGCCGAGAGATATCTCCAGATAGAGAGCTTATATGGTGAACGTACGTAGAGCGAACAGCCTTTTGTTGGAGTTTGAGCGGAGATTTGGACAGAAGCTATAGTTGCTTAGCTTCATTTTGACTGGAGAATTGTATCTTTTGCTCTCAGCAGAAGGTCCAGTGCAAGACTCCGTGTTTTCATGGTTCACGACTGGCCTGGGTTAACTGTATCTTGGATCTGCTTGTGACTACGACCGTTTTTTCATTTTTTCCGAAGATAGAGAGAGAGAGAGAGAGAAAGAAAGGGAGAGAGAGAAGAGAGAGAGAGAGAGAGAGAGAGAAGAAAGAGAGAGAGAGAGAGAGAGAGACTAAGAGCGCATGTGGTAATCTCGATGGTCATGAGCATCTCACAGCTCTGAAGATATATGGTCGCAGTTTGAAGCAGATCTAGTAATCCAGATGATGGATCTGTAAGTAGAACTAAATAGCCCGCAAATATCATAGCGTAGACTAGAATATTATTGAATTTCGCATTGAATTCCTGAGGTAGTGGTCGGAGTAGATAGTCCATGATTATGTTGAAGAGGAACATGAACAGCAGGTCTTATTGTCTAAATAATATTGTAATCCTTAGGAGATAAATCTAGTATCAAATATCATAGTGTAATACTGCTCGATGAATTCATGGTACACAGATAACAGGTTAGTTGCTGTAGATGCAGCTAGTAGCGCAGTGTGTTCGATCCTTGTCAAGGCCTTCACGTGCCTGATGGCGGACCAAGCGGATTTTGACGAAGGCATCATCAATGAAAACAGCCGAGTCATTCCTTATGACTAGATTAAATACGTGCAGTAAGATCCAAGGTTGTGGGTATAGATCGTAACTAACGGGTGGCAAGGCCATCTACCGATGAAGACTTGGGTTACCGATAAAGATAATAGGCAGGTCTTAATATCTTGAGGAGTGATTGGATCACAGAAACCTTTGTAAGAAAGATGTTATACATCGGTGCCGGCATTTTTACTAGTGATTACGATGTAGGTTGAGTCGACGTATGAATGGCGCAGCCGCAGGTTGTGTTGGGTACAGTACAGTAAGGATATAGAGGTAGAGACTCTCAAAGGCCGCCTCTCCTTTTTAGGTATTGTGGGTTACATTTATGACATCTTGGAGCATTTTAGTCTGGTAATCTTATGTGTGCAGGGCCAGAGGCACGTACTATTATATATGTAAGAAAATTTTTTGACTCCCTCAGTGATAGTGGGCGATGCGGAATGATATGGAGGAGGAGGTATTCACTTCGGTCACCATTTTCCACACTTTAAATCTAGGGCGTTCAATTGGACGTACTATACCTTGTGAGTCGTCCGGTGGTAGATCGCTTTGTCGATTGTGGCGGCCAATATCCTCTCGTAGCCGGGAAAATCTTAGTTGTATATGCCTCTTTTAACGGCTTGAGGAGGAACTAGTCCAGTCTGAGATAATTAGTTGAGAGTAATTAATTCAATCTGATAGATTGGTAACCTCTGAAGACCGTCACTAAAATTATATTTAGCACTACGTCCAGCGGACGCCTCCCATAGGAGAAGGAATTACAGATTGTTAAGCTCACAGCTCTCACTTGTGAGTGTAGTGAATTGTTTGCATTTTTGAACTTTTGTGAAAATTTGAATTTTTATTTGAACCATATTTTCAAATGAATTCTCGTTATCCCCAGGTGATCGAGAAACAGAAATAAGCAAAAATAAATTGTGACCCAACAGACCGAGTTCGAACCTGGGACCTAACGCTCACTAGACATGTATTTTACCACTAGACCATACTGAAACTAAATTTTAAATAAAGAAAATTGATTTTTTAATAGACTGAGATAGAAACTTACCAAACAAATGCCTCGATGTTCACGTCCGAAATTAGGTTTTATTAAACCACAGAAAGAAGTAGCTTGAGAAATATAACTGTACATTGATTTACAGGTTGTGTCAGTAGTAGGTTCAACGAATGCATATTGTAATTTACGCGGTTCTTCAACTAATTGTAATCGGTGCGCTGATCCCCCGAGATATGCTTCATCGTGAATTGAATGAATTCCAAAACCAGTCACAGTTCCAGATTTATTAAAAAAAATATCGTAACTTGCCGGTATTATAAGGCTCTTGATTATAGTACCCATGGTGTTCAAACTTTCCCGTAACTAGACAAATAAAATATATACATTAGGAGGGCATGTTTTGCTGAATGTTTCAAAAATTGTATTTGTCATGATCTGAAATGATATCTGAAATATTTTTTTCCTAATAACTCTTCGATACTCGTTAAATTTTTACATGAGAAATAACATTCAGCAAATGCGTCTTTTTATTTTTTTCTATAACTTTAAAATTATGAATTTTTTATTTTTCTTTTAAAATAGTTTTTCTAAATTATACGAAAAAAAAACATACGATGAGTTAAAGTTTGGATAAAAAATTTAAAAAATCTAAGGCAAGAGTTTATTTCCATTTATTTTAGGGCTCCGTAATTTTCTTATCTATGCACAAACATCTATGCACAAAATATCAGCAAAAATTTTGCAGACAGATTATTAATAAGAGAACAAAAAATTAAATTAAAGACATAGGCAATTCAAACATTTAGATGAAAGCTATAAAATTTTTTTCCGTTAAACTACTATTGTACACTAATTGCCTTTAGAGACATAGGACTGCCCAGAACAGATTCTTATAAAAAATAAATTCATTTGGAATAAATTTATGATTCGGTATTGTTTTGTTCGATACAACAATAATGGTATTAATCATTTTCTTAGCATGGATTATATTATGTCTTACGTTAAAAGCTTTGCGGCATAAAGTACTATCCAATGACAAATGAAATTCGCTCGATACTTTTCCGCTCATGATTAAAAATACATAATTGTTATTAGCTATTTTGCAATCTTATTGCACAGAAATAAAAATTTTTTAAATAATCCTCAATTATATAAATCGTAATTTAACATTTTTTTCAAAAAAGTTGACTACAAAATTACATCTAAACAGTAGAAATTAGCACACATAATTTTTATAAATTTAAGAAATTTAAAAAATATTTAAAATATTTATAAATAAATTATTGCACTTATTTCAATTAGTTTGAAAAAGAATTTACAAACTATTTTTAAAATTCGTGTTGGAAATAAGATAAAAAACTAAATATAACAAAGTCCAAAATGAAAAATTCGGTATCTATTAATATTGTTTAACCGAATGCTGTATGTTGATTTACATATCATATTAATATTAGAAAAGTAAACTGTAAATCACACGAGCCTTTTAAAACTATCTGTCTATCAACTTGATTGTAGTTGCATCGACTATATGACTGTATTACAGATTCTATTCTGCGCTGCTGGTTGTCTGCATCAGTTTATATCGATTATATCATTAAAAGTACTGATGGTTTCGGTCACATATTTTTTGAATTTAAAGTAGAGCTGTGAGACAGATGTGAGACACATAAAAACCATTTCGTATTGCGACGAACGCATTGCGAACTTCTTAGTGACCGATTTTTCTATAGATACGACTTATTTATAATCCTCACGATCTCGACATTAATTCTTTGACAAAAAATAGTAACTAAAAATTTCTGCTTTGTGCAGCCTCTCCTGACTACTGTGTTCGGTTATTATTCTTGCAATTATTATTATTATTATTATTATTATTATTATTATTATTATTATTATTATTGTTAGTATTATTAGTATATTCTATTTTACCATTATTACTGCTAAGTCATTTTTGTTTAGCATATTAATGTAAAAGTAGGTATAGACTGCGAGAATGTCTCTTAGATGTATTTCCGTGCTTGAAAGTTCAACTTGATCAACAACTGCGTAAAATGCTATCTTTTTGATTTCATCATTCAATATGAAGCATTGAGTGGCAGATATTAGCAAATAATTACTCAGAATACCAGCAGAACAAAGCAAGTATGGTATACGGGTGCGATTGTATTTGCCTATTATTGAAGCATGATACTTATAATTTGCTGGATAGGCATTATAGCCACCGACAATTTCTTCCGCCGTGTGAGCTAAAGTTGGAATAAATAATGTAAACATTAATATATACTATAGCTATGCATATTCTTGAGATGTTGAATTTTATTGAATCACTAAGTAAGTCAATATTAATTTTGTAAAATAATGTACAACTGGTCTATACAATATTAAATACATATGCAAATAAAGAGAAGAGTTACTACATGAATGCAATTCGTAATGAAGGAGATGAATTAAAATTATTTATATTATGAAAGGTGTTTATTCTATCTTCAATTTTGAGACTCTCTATTATCTTAATTTTGCGTAATTTATCTTTGCTAAATATTAATTCTAACAATGCATTTTCAAGAAATTATAAATTCTTGATCCACTGATTGAAATCTCTTAAGCTATATTGAATTTATTGTAATAGCAGTTTTAATATTTCTTCTTAATTTCTTAATTCATATATAATTTATGGGAAAAAAATCAATAAAAATTTCATACCATGATCTGCCGGAAATATACTTAAAATTACAAGAAAAATAAACATCAAGTAACAATAACTCATTTTATGAATTATCTAGTTTCGATGAAATGCCAGTATATACAGTAACTGTTGAGTGATATAGTGATAGTAAAGCTTATATCATTATATTGGCTTATGAAGATAATGCTTAATGTATTCCTATATTATAATATGTTGTTCACACGAATGTATACAAAAATAATATTTTCTGAATTCTCTTGAGAAGTACCTTTTATAATAATAACTTGATACATAATAAAATATAACTTATTTTAATTAAACACATTAAAGGGAAACCATTATTTCTTTAAAATAAATTTTAATAAATTAGATTTGATTAAGGAATTGGATATCGTTACGTTTAACTTATTAAACATTTAATCAAATCGTTTTATTTGAAAAAATTTAAAACATATTAAACAAAAAATAAACAATGACAATATTTTTACAAAGTTCCCTAATGTGATGCATAATAATTCCCAGCTATCCAGATATTGTGGCCTACTAAAACTAATTTTCAGATTATCCATGGACAATCCGATGAGCCCTTTTCTATTAGAAATAGTTTTTTAGGAAATTAAATAAAACTTTTTAGGAAAAAAATTTAATTTTTTAAGAAATTAAATTAGACAAATTTAAAAATGATCAAAAGTTTAATATTACATATAAGATTACTTGAAGCTTTAAACTTTAAATTTAAGATTATAATTAATGTTTATAACAAAAGTATAGAAATATTTATGTATTAGATCTAGAAACATCTACGTTTAGAAGACTTTTTTTGAAATGACACATAGTTTCACAAAAAAAAATACTCGTAACAGACAAGTGATAATATAAACTTAAAAAATACTTATAAAACCTTTTTTACAGATATACTAAAATTTATTAAATTGCATTAATCAATGGCATATACATAGATGTAATAAGTAATATTCAATTCCTTTTCTTATCATTTTAATTTTTTGCACTAGTCTTATAATTTCAGATTTTAGTTACCTAAAAAATCGCTCGATTATGTAAAGAAACCCGAATAATTTTCACAATAAAAACGATTATATAATATATTCAGTTTTCAAGTCTATACAATTGTATTATGTACTTTCGTTTCTTTGAATTTTGTAAAATATTGTAATGAAATTTATTTTTTTCTTATAGAATTTGGATAATGTTACCAAAAAAGTAATCGAAGCATCATAGAATTTTTAGTAAAATGCTTTTTACGACTGTCAAACCATTTCCTTCAATGAGTTTATTAGACTCGTGAACTGCCATTAGCATCATCATATTGAATTAAGCAAATTTAACCAATTTCACATTATTTCCTAATAATTTACAAATATTACCACAGGCATGCAACCAAAGGCTTATATTAAATATTTTTTGAAGGTCATAATGACGTCATTGCGCCATGAGAATGGTCGATTTTTATTTAAGTAGAATTCTCATGATGCCAGTAAATTACCACGGTGGCATTTGTCTACCGAGGTAGTGAATTGGGATCGATGAATTTTTAGCAAGTGTTCTGTCAGCATAATGGTATTTTACGCTCATAATAGTCATTGTATCGTTGTATCTATATTGAAACAGTCGAAATTTATTCTGATCCACTTATACCATTATGACACGTAAAATAGTTTTAATTTCAGTACTACATTGTACGCTTAATGAGCAAATGACAACAGAATTACAAAAGCACCATATGAATTTTCAACATTTCTTTATATGCCATCATTTATAAATTTAAACAAAAGTTCGGTGCTTCAGCGCTATTTACTGAATTCAGAATAAGAATATTCATTCAAATTAAACACGTTAATATTTATTAGAAAGACCAAGCTATATTTGAAGTAAAATTATCTGTCCTTTAATGCAGCATGTTGTAAATTACAAATTAAAAAAAAGTTAAGAATTGAAAAATCGTTGCAATATTTTCGTATCGATGTGTCCACGATAATTTATAGGGGACAGTATTTGGATTATCCAAATTTACGTTCGTAATTCCTTCCCTAAATTGCAGTGAAATCCTGACGCGATGAGATGCCTCGATGAGATTTGGTCCTTTTTGAGAACAGCTGTTGAGACGAGCAGTATCGGCTGACGAATTAAACTGAGTTGCAACGCTTGTCCTTGGCCAGTGAGCTAGACACCATCTCCCACTTCCAATGACACGCGCTCCATAAACATTTCTGCCAGTCCAGCTGCCGCGGTCATCTTATTTTTCTAATGCCTGCAATCTTTTCGCGATGGACTCTATGTAACCTTCTGTAACTCTATGTAACTCTCTGTTTGCTTTTTTCATTTTTTTTTTCGTCCGCAAATTCTAAATCTTTAAAAGTAAGACATTTGGCTCTCAATTAAAGACGCGATGCTGATTTATTTATTAAAAAAAAATTTACTAAATAAAAACTAATAAAAAAAATGAAAAGAAAAACAAATTATCAAATTTTTCATTGAATTATTGTAAAAAATATTTATTTTTAACCTTTTTCACCTTCCTTTTTAGATATTGATAAGAGAAATCTATTTACTATCATAGAATAACGAGAAGAATCATGTATTTTTCGAAAGCCGCATTTGAATTTGATCTGCTCGTCATTTTTCATATTGTCTTTCATTATACAGAATAAAATTAATTATTTCATTAATTTATAAGTAATGTATAAACAAATTGTTGAAATACAATTGATGAAATACAATTATTCGTTAAATATAATTATTATATAATAATATATTTGTCAATAATAAATAATAAAAATAAAGAAGGAAATAAAAGAAATTCATTTTTGTCGTATTGTAATTTCTTCATTCCCCTTCATTGCAATTAGTTTCAATTTCAGTTTTATATTTTTGTTAACAACTTTTTTTCGCTCCTAGTCTTCTTATAAAATACAAGTTTTACGTACAAGTTGGGGAGTCTTATCAAGTGTTCAAAATGGAATAATTTAACCATTCTTCTCCATATCGGAGAGCGAATGAATTTCAAAAGAAATAAAGTTTAAAGTATGGCATTCGAAAGCGCTTGATATCAATGTAATTTTAGTAACACTAATTAATTCGATTTTTTTTTGTTTTCACAGTGAAACATTCAATAAAATTTGAAGGTTTCAATTTTCGTCTATAATTTTTTGAAGCTTAGAAAATACGTGCATTCCTACATACAATAGAAATTAAGCAACTGACATACGTATATAGCATTTGACTTTTTATCCTGCTTTCTTTTATCTGCTTTTTTAAACAGTTTATTGCGCTTATGTGATTTACTATGAGGCGTGGTTTAAATGACATTAATCTGTTGTACCGAACTATTATGTTTTTCGAACGTTATTAGGGAAAATAAACGGAGTGGACATTTTGGATTCATTCTTCGACATTCCGAAACTGTACTAAATTATTAAGTAATTGAAAGTGTCGCTATGGCCTTTAGTTTTTCATTAAAAAAGGATTTCTTAATATTTCAATTAAATCCACTTTTCGATTAAAATTATATTTTAATAATCTTGAAATAGAAGTAGGCTTTATTGGGAATTATTTAATTTGGACTTTATTTATTTAAACTTATTTTATTAACAATTCCGTATATAAATACTTCCTTTTAAATTTAGATATATAGTTATAAAAGTTTTATAACTATATATCTATTTTACAATTCCAAAAAAATTTACGTACATAATTTTAATAAATAATGTAATGCATTAATAAATGTCTCTTTTTATTATTAATGCAAGACATCATTGTACAGTAAAGCATGTTTGATAGAGTTCTATATTAAATGAATTATAATATTTACATTAAAAGTAAAAATTAGAAATTGTACTTAGGTCTGTTTTGAATTAAATTAATAAATATTTTTATCGGTCTTACAGTCTGTATACTATACCATATATATTACACTAAAATCATATATTATACTAAATAATTATAAAATATTTTATACTAAAATAATGAGTCAGACTGTCCTTCTTTATCATTATCCCCGAAGAATCTGAAATAGAACTTACTACTAAAAATAAAAATAATAAAAATTTTTTTATTATTATTTTTAATTAATAAAAAAATTTGTATTCTTTTTTTTTAATTTTTAATCTCATTCAATTTTAATTTTATTATTAGTAGTATGTTCTATTTCAGATTCTTCGGGAGTTATCATAAAAAAAGACCGATAAAAATATTTATTAATTTACATGAAAAGTATTTTTATTTGAGATTTATTATAAAAATCGCTTTTTCACATATACTGATTATTTTTTCAAATAATACATCAATAATGAGATTTTTTTTCATTCTTATCACTTCTTTAATTTAAAACCGAAAACATTAATTGCTAGGAATACGTTTGAAAGATTTCGTTTTTGGAAAAAAAAAGAAGAAAGCAAACATTATTTTACCGTCTTTAGGTTCTAGATAGCACTCAAACTTTTTCCATAAAGTAAACAGAACAATTATGAAAAATTTAGGTAAGACCAAGATTAATAAAAGGTACATTATTTACTTAAATATTATTTTGCAGAATATACTTTAATTTTTAGACTTATTTATGTGTGGATAATTGTAATAAACATTTGTTTCTGGTAAAATATTATTTGTTCTTATTCCATCGATAAAGGATCTGTATTGTGATACTTTCGTGTATAAAGATCCATGTACAATATCATTACAATCAGGACTGTATTTTGATGCGATTCCGAAAACTTTGTTGTCGATAACAAATGGAGTACCGAGATCGCCCTGTGAAATATAGTTTATCAATGAGTAATAATATCTATGAAAACAATAAATTATCTTTTCGTACAATGTATGAACGAATGGAAAAGTGATAAAAACGTAATCACAAGTTTTTTTTGTGTCATATACTGTTTAGTATATATATATATATATATCGAAGAAACTTAAAATATTATATAATACGCCTTTATTATGCGTTTCCTTAAAAGCATCTCTCTATATGAAGGTAAATACATCATTAATAGTTGATTCAATAGTTTAAAAAATTTCTGCTTTCAAAACATCTATTTCTCACAAGATAATGCATACTGTGTTTTCTTTTTTTCTGTAGTTCTTTAAATTTTTAGCACTCCATAAGCGTTAGTTGTTGTTATTGTAAGTGCACAGACGAACATCGTAGAATAGGTAAATAAATGAGTTCAAATTAAAAATATTCACGAATTTTATCAAATATCATAAAGTCTTTTGAAGCTTTTCATACATAAGTTTCATTCAAATATGGAAGTATATTCCAAATCGTATTGGAATTTTTCTATTAGTATAATTTTTTTTATTTTTAACAAAGCTATCTAAACCTTTGTCAATAGAATCAATATTATAGTCATATAATAAATATTTTTGTTTACATGAATTTTTCCATATATGTTTTAAAATAATTAAGAATGTTCAATTTTGTGCACAGCTTTTCTATTATGATTTATTATAGCCTAATTTTATTCCAATTTCACCCCAACACTTTGGTTACTATTTTATAACCTCGATGAGGTAAAAAAACTTGTAATTACATTTGTAGCTGCTTTCCTTACTACACTTTTTATTTGTATGAAATTCTTTTTTCTTCAAAAAACACAAGTGAAGTAGCTTTTTTGTCATCAGATCTTGATCGATAAATTAAAAAAAATCCATTTTGTAATTTGCTGAGAAAGAAACTTACCATGCATATACCTCGTCGTTCAAATCTGGTATCAACTTTCATTACACCACAGAACGAAGTAAGTTGAAATATATAATTGTACATTGATTTACATGTTGCATCACTAATTACTTCAACAAAAGCATATTTGAATATACGAGGATCACCCAAATTTACTCGTACTCGTCCTGTGCCCTCACGGAATGTTGCATCATTAAGCATCTCAGCTCCAAAGCCGGTTACAGTTCCAGTTCTATTGTAAAATATTTCATTAGATGGTGGTATTTCAAGGCTTTTCAATGTAGTACCCGGAGTATCTAAATTTTTAAGCATCTAAAATTACGATTTAGAAACAGAATTAGATAATGTAATATATGTTACAATTTTATGTTACAATTGTATTGCGTATATTATTCCAATCTGTAAATTCACTATTGAAAAGATTCATTCTGAATATTTATTATGTCATACAAGAAAATTATTTATTATTTTTGTTTTTCTGTACTCTTACTAAAGAAAGGCCATTGTTTTTAAAGAGTTTCATTTTCAAAAACGTTACTAACAACGATATAAAGGATACAGATATAAAGTAACAATTAACTCTCAAAATGTATTATACACTTAAAAATTTACCAAATATTTTACATAACGATTAATACATTATTTTGAATATTAATTTAACACAAACAATGAATTTAGATTGTTGTCTAAATTGATACTGAAAAGAAAGTAATTAAATACGCCGAACTCGAATTATTTAAACATTAGGTTTCAATTGTATCATTGAACCAAATATTCAACGTGGATTTATATATGTAAATATTATAAAAGTAACCGAATTAAGAAATTACTGAACTACTACTATAGCAGTGTCATTATTCCACTAAACTAGAATGGAATTTATTGAATGAACCTTTCTCAATATCCATATGACCACAGTCTTATTTTATAAATTTAAAAAAATTTCAAGTTCGCTACTCGCTCGTGAAGAAGGAGAGATTGATATGTGTTATCGATATCGGATATGTCTGTTCTTTCTGGCTTGATTGGATTATGATTAGAGCTTTTTTAAGTCGTAGCGCGCAGGTTGCAATCTTGTAACCATTGCCTCAGGGTTCAGAATTAATGTCGTCCGTCTGTCCGTCTGGTCCAACTTCATGTCTTCCTGTCATTTATCGAGAAGCTTAAGCGTTGTCTAGGAAATCTATGCTCAGTGGAGGAAAGTCTTCCACAATTTCTAACTGGTTGAGCTTTTCGGCTCAATTTTAGATAAGCTATTTTCAGCAATTACTGTTACCACTAGTAGGTCTGTCTTCTTTTACGTTTATCTTGTCGTGGATTATTATGCTTCATCTATCAGTGCTATGATAATGTATTATTGATTACTGAAAGTATGAACCTCGATCTGCCAATATGTCTGAATCCTAGTCCTAGTCTTGTCTGAGGCTAGGATTACGTTTCATATTGAGTTCCCATTCCCACTTTTTCTATAAGTTTTTATGATTCTTCCACTTATTACTATTGATTCAATATATGTGTTCATCTGTATCAGTTAAAGTAAAGAACAGTATGTCTCAATTTCGTTTCAAATGATATTCATCAAATTCCTTCTAGATCAATATATGTGATTTGATTATACAACTTCAAATTCTCAAATATTATACAAAATTTCAATATTTAACTTCAACTTAATATATCGTCCTCTGTTTTTTTTTTGGAATCGCTGCCCCACTAGGTTCGAGATTTGAGTAGACAGATCTCCGAAACTGAAACTGCTCGAAAAATCTCTGCCTGTCCAGTAAAATCTGAACCATATATTCTATGCCTGTCTTCTTCATTATTTTATTGACGATGATGATTTTTTTGAGAAATTTCTCTTACAATTTGCTCTTAGGAGCATCTCATATGAACAGAAACAAACATCATTTACACGTTCATTCCATTTTTTTCCCACATTTTCACTGACATCTGTGGCATTTCTAATCTTACCAGATAGATTGCTTACTAGTGTAAGCGGAGAGTCGGAAATCTAGGAAATTAATATTGTTTTTCTCTATTGCTTAATGTATTCAGAAATGCTATACTTGTAGTAGTCAGGAGACTCACCGATCAGGGGTTATTGTTTAGTGTTCTGAATCTCCTTTTTACCTAAGTCTTCCTATAGTCTGACGCCCTGAAATATCCCTTCATCGCAAATTGCAGTAGAATTCATTCTCTATCTCGTACAGCACTACTATGAGAATTAAGGCTTATAAATGCCAGAAAATTACCCGAATCATGCTATATAATAAAACTGCAACGTGGGAGGACCTTATATATGCCCTCAATCAAGTTCGAACGAATCATGATTAAGAAACAAACACTCTCCACGCGGTTGCAGTTTATAAGAGCGGCTTAATGTATTATGCCTTATAAAGCGACGTTATTGGTCAGTGCTTTAAAGGTCAAGAATTATAGAAGGATGGCAGCAGTATCGCGAAAAATATTCCAGTAGAAGAGCATTATCGGCAGTATGGGGGCAGACGACTGGCTTAATGTCTGCTATAGCAGAGCGAGAGAATTATTAGGAGAGAGTTAGACGAAGCCAATAGATGGATCGTTTGATTAGTCAATGTAAGCCGTGATACCAAAGATCACTTGATGTGATTGACTACCACTTCACGTAGTATCAAAACATAGATGATTCTAAGCCAATATCTATGAGATGGGGACAGTTTGGGATTGAACTGTATCAACATTTACGCTATTCGAGACGATGTGTATCACATGTTTTTTCAGTGTGTCTCCTTCAGTCAAATAATATAATCTAGTTGATGGTTGATAATTTGGAGAAGTGGTGCAGGGAATTTTTTTGATTGCATAACTATCCTAGAATGCAATAGAAGAGGTGAAGAATGTATGTAGATGCTAATGGGTCATTAAGCTGGCGTAGTCAAAAAGTAATGTCTTTATGAGTGATTTTAAGATTGCATACAAGCCATACATCGACCACAGGAATTTTCGTCTTTGATCTTAAATCAGACTCCAACAGTTGTTTCACTTCAATTATACAATCTACTATACCCCGGTAGCTCACGAAAGTTGATTTTAGTAGTAGTAGTAGCAGTACAAGTAGTAGTAATAGTAATAGTAGTAGTGGTAGTAATAATAGTAGTAATTTTAGTAGTAGCGGTAGTAGTGGTAGTAGTAATAGTAGTGATAATAATTGTAGTAGTAGTAGTATGGTTTATTAATATTATGTTTTGGTTACCTTTACTACTGCTAAATCATTCTTATTTATTTCTGAAATATAGAAATACGTATATATTTTCTCAATATCTCTTAAAAGTATATGATTGCCTGAAAGTTCAACTTGATCTATAACTGCAAAAAATGACACCTTCCTAATCTGATCATTGTGTATGAAACATTGAGCGGCAGATAGAAGTAAATAATTACTAATGATACCAGCTGCACAAAATATAAAAGGTACATTGCTATAGTTGTATTTGCCTATTATTGTAGCATGATATTTATAATTTGCTTCATATGCGCGATAACCACCGACAATTCCTTCAGCAGTGACAGCTACAGCTAAAATAAATAATGTAACAATTATTATAATTGAAGTTTAGTTAATTTACACATACTACTTTTACACATTAATACACATATATATTGAATTTACTGTTTTGAGTCAGTCAATGTTGCTATTTAACATAAATAATGTACAACTGGTCTCCATTGATTACGTCTTTCAAAAGATATTTAATACATATTTGAATTATAAGAAGCAAATAATATTATTCATTGTAGTTTGTTAAGCTATATTGAATTACTTGTCGAAATAGTATTAAAAATAACACTATATATTAAAAAGTATTAAAAAGTAACTCTTAAGCAATATAAATTTTATAGAGCTATATTCGTTTGTAAATCTAATGTTTAATTCATTTTAAGATTACAATTTCTAGTGCTTTTATATATGTACAAAAATAAAATTGTTCGGATTCCCAAGTAATGCTTACTTGATACATAATAAGAACATAATTGATTTAAGTTAAAGAAATAATTATTATTTGTTGTAAATAGATTTTTCTATTATTGACGAAAAATTTAAATAATTTTATTTCTACATTTGAAAATGTTTTTCCAGTATGGGACTAAATAAATAAAGAATTAAAAGGGAACTAAATATGATCATATCAAAGATCTAACATACAAGAAATATCTGAAGAATAATTTGGTAAAGGAATAATTACTATGATGTATACATCATAGTAATCGGGTTTAACTTATAGTTAAACCCGTTGAATATATACTAATACTGAAATGGTCACTTTCTTAATCTCACGATAGTTGAAAAATAGTTTCATACTGTTTTCATTTGAATTTCGACGTCAATTGTGGGAAAGGAACATATGTCTAGAAGGTGCAACCATGGCTTGTCCAAGGATATTTACAGAGAGATAAAGAAAATTTTCTTCAGTCCGAAAAAATGACTAGTGTTGCTTATAATGGGTGTTAAACCTAATTAGATTTTCCGAGTATCAATATATGCAAATTTTCACTAAATCATAAGCAAATAACGCTTAACCTCTCTTTTTTATAATTTTATCGTAGAGTAAGCCTTTACTCAAGCAGACTCACTTCGCATTTGCTCATGAAGATTGGCGAGAACAGACTGAGCGTGTTTGTAACTTTGATTACCTACAAAATTTTTTCAGAACGCTGCCCCATTGTTATGATATGATACTTGCCCTAGAAGAGTTAATTAAATTTCAAAGAGAAAACTACTAAAGAGCTTTCCTTCTCAAATTTATAAATTTTTAGTTACTCTTAAATAAGGCTTATCCAATGGTAGACAACTTTAGTTGGACCAGTAATCGATCATTAAGTCTATCAAGTCAGTTAAACTTTATTTGGAAATAGCTAAGAAACTATGCATTTAAGCACTAAGGTTCATTAAAACATTTAAACCTGAGATATTATTTATTCGTCAAACCGGTTTTATCAATACAGATATTCATTGATTAAATTCTTTTACTAATTTCATTAGAAATCAGTACTAATTATAAATAAGAAATTGACGTATCTTGAAAATGAAAAAGCTTCAATTCCTGAAACTGTACAGGGTTCATTTTAGACGGAATCAGTTTTGCTTCACGTAAGTTAGACAAAATCCGTCAGCCGTATATATGGCATCTTCTTATTAGTTTTAAGTTTTAAACTTTCAGAAGTGTTTCAGTAAATGTAAAAGCTATTTATTCTTAATTAGTATTGTTACCAAAATCTGCTGTATATTAAATTGTATTTATTAACTTTAAAATGTATAATTATTCATAATCGTCATATGTCAAGCAATTGTTCAGAAGTAAAGCCTTTATTAAATCAATGCCACATTAATCAGACATGTATATGACAAAGCTTTCATAAGATTAAACTAACTTGTTATCTAAAAATAACTGTTTAATCTAGATACTAATAGGTTTTTCTATACACACACGCCATACAAATAAACATACAGTTGCTGTTACATTTAAAAATATGTATGATACAGTTACAAAGAGGTATGATAAAAGAATTAGATTGTTTACTAGATAAAATGTGTTCTAATTTAATAAAATAAATAGATCAATTATTCTCTGAAAGTTTAGCTTTGGAGAGCTGACGGCATATTGATTGGTGTTATATCGAAACCGTTTCCCAACGAAATTGAATTGCAAGAATCTAATATATTTATATAAAGAAAAAAGGAATTAATTAAAATACCTTTACGGAGAATTTATCCTTTAGAAACTTCCGAATATGGCAATAAGTTAGGAGATTCTTTGAGAAAAATGTTAAATAACAGCGACAATATAAATACTTCTGATATTACAATTCATACAATTGAGGAATTTTAAAAGGAAATGGCGTCTGAAGATAAAGCTAATGAATCTAATATCTGTGGACTGTCTATAACTAGACGGCCGGCAAGATATCTTTCAATTCAGGGGCCTTCAACTGTTATTTTTTCAAGGTCTGGATTTTTAAAAATTATAAAATAGCTCCAAATATCTTAAAGCTACTCATTCCAATGCAATCGACTGCACTCTGAAATTCTCGACATAGTTAGACCTATACCATGATACTCTCCTATATATAAGTTTCAAAAATGAATTGGCTGTTTGTCGAACTTGAAACTTTCCATATTCACTTTGTCCTATTTAGCGAATTTCAACATTAAGTCTGCTACAATGCGTGAAACTTCAAGGTGCATAACCACACCTGTCTAATGATCAAGATTAATGTAGGTAGCAATAAATAAGACAATTATAATTTTTAATCAAATAAATGAGCTTTTATTATTTTGTTAGTGTAACTTATTTTTGTTTCTTAATGTATATATTTAATTAACTATCGATATCAATCAGCTGATGCACTAGCGCCATCATGACTTTTGACAGATGTCTTTGGATTCTTTTTCTTACTCGTTTTTGGCATCAGATGATGAGCAATTTTTAATTAATTATATCACACTTCTCTAACAAATAAGTATTTTAAAATGCGAAGACAAATTTCAAGTATATGTTTCAAATACAAAATCAGAGTATCGATGATTACTTTTGCAACTGATATTTGTCAGTTGCGCAAAGGCGGCGACTTGCGTTGATAAAGATTTTGGGTAATGAACAAGAAACGAGAAAGTAACGAGGACACTTTCGCACTGTGAAAAACAAAAGGACGCTTTACTAGAATATACGCCAAGTTGATTTGTATACTAGATTTGATGTACTAAAACACAAATATTAGAAAATTTTGCAGCAATTTTTGATTGGATCGTAAGAAACAAAAATAGAAAAAAATTGACCGAAATTTTTTTTTTAAATATACGGAACTACAGGTGTGTTTACAGGCTCAGCATTTCGTATATATTATTTTCTTCCTTAATCACAGGTCTGGATTTACAGGGCCACTCACGCACCGAATGACGCTCCCGATTCGATATGAAATCACGTTGCAAATCACGTTTGTTGGTAAATTTGTAATTATTGTACGGATAATATAATATTAAGACGTATAATTTAGTAATTATGGTACAATTTACAAAATAATTCGCAAGCGAAGATTAATAATTGCAGAGGATTTATTTAGAAGATCGTTAAAACAGCAAATAAAATATATTTGATTTGACATTGCGGATGCGGGTGGGGAGGGATATTGAATTTACAAGGAGGATTTTCCATAATCGTGTGAAGGAGTGCTGTATGCGCGTATATATACTCAAATTAAAATACTAATAATAGTAATATGCGAGGTAAATCAAAATTAATCTTATCGTTAATAACTTTTACTATATATATATATATATATATATATATATATATATATATATATATATATATATATATAGTTTTACTTTTATCTAAAGCGAAATTGTGGCAAGCAAATTATTAATGATTATTGTTAATGTTATAATATATATTTAATTCACACAAACTAAATTAAATATAAAGTGCATACCATGATTAGAGGAAAAAATATTTGCTATAACAACAAAAACAAGTATTACGTTACAATAGGTCATTTTATGGATTGTGTAAAATGTGATATATAATATATACTGATGTATAAAGCTACTGCCAGGCAATATAAAATTTATATGACGATATTCTGTAAAGATAATAATTAATTCATTCATATATTACAATGTGTAATACTTTTATATATGTACAAAAATAACATTTTATGAATACTTATAGAATATTCATATATAATAAGAATATTATTTATTTAAATAAAATACATTAATATTTATTGAAAGTATTTTTGAAATTTGAAAATATTTTCCAGCGTAGAAATAATAATTGAAAAGAGTTGAAGAGCCAAGCCGATAGCTTCATATCCAAGGTTGAATATACAATAACTAGTCAAGACTTATTATCTGTGACATTTAATAGCTGTTGTACAAAGAGAGGTCTGATGGATACATAATTGTGTCAAATGATTCTTAGGTGTAAGTTATCACCCTTATTTTTATATCGTACATATAGTTCAAGTTTATATATACCGTTTATACACGGTGGCTCAGTTATAACTGCTCATATTAGTGGCATGGTATCGAGAAGAAAAAGTTATGTGTAAATATTAATATTCGTGTAGGTCCATTTTTCATAGTTTTTGCAGTACAGGCCCATGTCTGTGAGCCAATCAGGGCTCAAAGAAGTGGGTCATCGCCTGCCAGCAAGAAAAAGGTGGTCAAACGAAGGGAAACGAAGCGAAGTCGAAAGAACACAACAAAGACCAGTAGTTGTTATTTTTCCTGTTCATTGTCAACGCTCGCCAAACCAGGCGTAGCTTAGATATACGGACGCATTGACTATGTACAAAGCACTACAGAGCTCGTATCTGGTAATACTATACATCATTTGAAAGGTCTTGACATAACGTAAAAAACGACGCTATGCATGATTAGTTTGGATATTGCGTTCAAAAGTTATAGACGTGTAAACATGGAGTTCACTAACGCCGAAATTGGCGCTATTTTAAAGTTTTCCTTCGTCAAAGGCAAATCCGCTAGAGAAACGTTCCGTGAGCTTAATGGTGTTTTGGGGATGGCACGCTATTACTTCGAACCGTAGACGAATGGTTTCGATGATTCAGAGCCGGTGAAAACGACACCATGGGTAAGCCAGTCGGCGGAAGACCTGTGACGACGAATACCGATCAAATCATGGAATTTATCGAGTTAGATCGGCATGTGGCATCTCGCGACATCGCCCAGGAGATGAGAATTAGTCACCAAACCATTTTAAACCATCTGCAGAAGACTGGATACAAAAAAGCTTGATGTTTGGGTGGCGCATGATTTGACGCAAAAAACCGTCTGGACCGAATTAACGCTTGCGATGTGCTCCTAAAACGGAACGAACTCGACCCATTTTTGAAGCGGATGGTGACTGGAAAGAAAAATGAATCACATACGACAATATCAAGAGAAAACAGTCGTGGTCCAAGGCCAGTGGATCGTCCCAAACAGTGGCCAAGCCGGGATTGACGGCCAGGAAGGTATTGCTGTGTGTTTGGTGGGATTGGAAGGGAATCATGATGAGCAACCACTATGAGCTGCTCCAATATGGCCAGACGCTTAATTCTACCATCTACTGTGAACAACTGGACCGCTTGAAGCAGGCTATCGACCAGAAGCACCCACAATTGGCCAACAGGACGGGTGTAGTGTTCCACCAGGACAACGCCAGACCACACACTTCGCTTGACTTCGCATCTACCATAGAGCCCGGATATAGCGTCAAGTGATTACCACTTATTCCTGTCCATGTCGAAAGCCCTTGATGGTGTAAAGTTGGACTCAAAAGAGGCTTGTGAAAAGTGGCTGTCCGAGTTCTTCGCAAATAAGGAGAGGGGTTTCTACGAGAGGGGTATTATGAAGTTGCCGTCTAGATGGAAACAGATTATCGAACAAAACGGCGCATATTTAAAGTGAATCCGGCCACCGTAACACTTTTTATAAAGCATTGAATGAAGAGCAAAAAAGCGGAAGAGAGGTATTTGACAACCTAATATTAATATGTATACATAACTTTTCCTTCCCGGTACCATGCCGATAATATGAGCAATTACACCTGCGACACCGGGTATATTGTTTTTATTCTTTTCACGATATAACAATAACGAATGCTTTTTAACTGCCTACATTAAGTGAGCTGAAGCATATGCGGTATTTCAGATGGCATTGCTATTCTCTATTAGGTAAAGGAAAAAACATATTTTCGGAAAGTGTCACTACGGATTTCTTAGAGTAAAGCCAATGGAGTTCGGATCGGACAAAAGTCACGGCATGCTAATTATAGCTTTATTCGACCTACATTCAGTTTTATTCGGTATTGATTTTCAATGTTTAATAAATTTTTAAGTAAATATTCAAGAAATTTATTGTTATTGTTGATGAAAGCTGTGTCCGAAATTTTTTTGTATATTAAATTAAGCAAGCTCTTTAGTATTTTAACATACCGAAGCAATGAAAAACTATCTGTGTCTAAATATGAATTTGATTTATCCTTCAATACAGAAGGAATCAGAGTTAAAAATTATTGATGAATAACGTTTTAATAGATCGCATCTCTATAATCTTTAAAGAAACAAAATTATCTTCTAAATTAAATAAAATAATATCATTAAAACTACATCATTGGTTGGATTTTCATCAATATACAATAATAATGCGTTGTAAATGCCGAACAATATGGTGCATATAATTTTGAATATAGAGATTTTAGCAGTGATAGTTTCACATAAAAATGTATCGTATTTTATATCACTTGTAAAAGGACCAAAACTTACAGTTCTTATAAAGTGTATATACTTTTTTTTATATTTACATGGTATTATGCAACAGGTGTATTCTTTCCTCTACACTTGGCAGTAGTTTTACCCAACTCTCGAGCCTCGAATTTTCTCAGCCGTTGGATATAGTTTGTCTTTCATTTTGCTCCAATTGATATGAAGGAGTTATGTGATAAATGAAAAATAAATCCAATGATAAATAATTCCTTGAAGTTTATTACACGACAAATAATACATGGAAAAACTATTTTTATGAATAATATAATTCATTCGAATAAAGCAATACGAAGACAACAAATCAATTTAAATAAATAATCTTTCAATCTCGGGAATAGACCGTTAGCAAACTGCGATAATTCGCGAGGAAATCAACGGTGTTCGAAAAGCTCGAAGAAAACCACTAGCCATATTTTAATTCAACAATGACTAATAGGGCACCTAGAAGGTGGTTCGGGCACTTCGTCCTTGCCGAGCACAAACTGTCAACGCCGTTTCAAAGATCTAACGATACTTCAACATTTTCAAAATGATTCGAGAGCGACACTTTAATCAGCCAATGATAACGATGGAGAGCAAGCCTCATTACCCCTAATTTGTACGAAAAGATGATAAATGTATTATATAAGCATCGATCAATGATATATAATCAGTTAATATAAATTTTAGGAATTCGTGAATCAGGAACTGAACCTTAAATATCAAAGTTATTTTTAAATGATCGTTTATGACGAAGTAATAAAAATTGTTTGACAGTTTTATTTGCTATAGTATAAGAATTTTTATTGTGATTTTTTTTTCAATGCGAAAAATGTAACCATAAATTGGAATCTCTGTTACGCGTCATGACGTCATGGAACACAGGTAGTTGGCTGCATTTGTTGTCTGATACAACATGTACTATAAGTTCATATATCTTGTTTTCTTAATATCAAGCCTTTAACCGGAATTATGTGTGTGTGTGTGTGTGTGTGTGTGTGTGTGTGTGTGTGTGTTTTATTAACTTATAGTATTACATTTTTTACTGTTTTTTTTTATTCACGACAAAATTGTATATTGACCTTAGGAAATGTGGTTACTAATAAATCACAAAGAAATATTTCTAGTTCGTATCTGTGGAAATAATAATCAGGCATAAAACGAAACTTTTTAAAACTGTTAATAAGAAAGAATAGAGATAACTTAGTAGAGAACTAGAGAATAGAGAATAGAGATAATTTAATAGAGAATTTGAGAAATTACTTGATGCATTAGAAATAAACATTTGTAATGCTAAAGAAAAATTAGAAGGAAAATTCGATAGTTTTCACCCATGAATTTAATAAACTGTTGAGACAATCACAACGAGATTGTTGATAATTTTGATTTGATTGCATTATTCGAAAACGTCTTATGTTACAGATATTGCACATTACATAAGTTATTATATTCATAGCATGAAAATTCAAAGTACATGTGAATTAATAATAATTCAATTATATTATACAATAAAAAAATATCTTAAATAAAACTATTTTTAAGTATTCTTGAGAAGTTGACTTAGTTCACGGTATTTAAATTTTCACAATACGGAATTGGAAAAGATTAGAATAATATATTAGTATTATTGGTATAATTTGACGAGTATATTGACTTAAATGATGTCAATTTTCATGCTACGCGCCGATAGCTAAATTATCCATCCTCCACTGGGCATAATTTTTATCGTATTAAAAATGTAATATTTTAGGTAAATTTCAAATTAATAAATATTAGTAAGATATATTTTATCGGTCTTCCAGTACATAATCACCCAGTAAAATCTGAAAAGTAAAATTCGAATTTAAATTGGTCATCAGGAAAAATTGACTTTCACCAAAAATTTTCGCTACGGCTTCTCATCGGAGACTGTTTCCGAAATCAAGGCATTGTGAAGGTTCCTAGAATTTTCTTAGTTTCCTAGAAAAAAAAAGACTTTAAAACCGATAACAATATTTACTAGCGTTTAGTTCCAAAGATATACTTGCTGGGAATTGAAATAAAACGCAATAATTTTAAATGAATGAAATTTAATATTTAATCAGTCAGAGAAATATAATTATAAATCGAAGTTTCAATGAGCGACGACGACGACGACTCAGTTTTTTTTTTTTTTTTTTAAGTATTGGTGTCCACGTAAGAATGAATTCCTACATTCTTGTTCGAATAAATATAGTACTTGAAAAGATCGATAGATCTTCGACGAAACCTTTTAATCGATCTATAAGAAATCTTTGCATCTTTTTTATTGTTAACTCCTGGCCAGGTCGTAATTATAACGTGAGTTTAATGCTATATTAATCCATTTGCGAATGGATTAAATCTAGCTCAAATTATACTATATTAAAGAGTTTTTTTTCACAATAATGCATTTTATTAGTATCAATTATTAATCAATAATTATTATTAACAATGACTAAACACATTTGGCTAGTTAGGTATATAAACTTTTTTTTTTATAAACCATAATAAGTTTGTAGACAGTAAATATTCTCAATGAAATTATAAAATTAGAAGAAAAAAAAGCAAAAAACAAAAAGAAAGAAAGCAAGATAGAACGAGAGGAAAGACAATCGAACGTAGATCGGAAGTTAATCGATTCGGCAAAAGTGAATTTCATTTATAATGAACGTTTAGGGATATAATTTGCGACTCGCGTGATGCAGGGCGTATATACTAATATGCGCGCGGGTCTCTCTCAGTCGCCCAAGGCCCACCTTCGCCCTATATATATAAAGTCGAGAACGACTAGGGTCGTATCCCATTCTCCGCCCCAGGTACGTATGGAGACCTTCAATTTCGGGAGGACCCGATTAGGCTGCATCGGCATCGCGGCTGCGTGTACGGTGAGGAAGAGATAGAGAGAGAGAGTGAGAGAGAGAGAGAGAAAGAGTGAGAAAGCAAAAGAATGAGAGAGCGAGGGAAGGGGAATGGGCGGTCTCCGCACTTTTTTACCCCCCCCCCTCCCGAGCTCGTATAAACTCGCCAAACTACAGAGTCCCCGGGATTTTAATTGCGAGTTGGACCCGCGGGCTGCCGTTTAGTAGAATAAATGTAGCGCCCGCTTTTGGATGGGCGGGAAGGATGGGTGGGCAGGGACGCGAAAGCTGTCATTTTCAAGGGGTGCCGGAGAGGCCGGGATGCAAATATCTTGCCTACCGTGTATGCGCGCGCCCGTCCTCGTTTAACTTCGCACGCGTTACGGAAAGATTGATTTCGATGATTGACGATGAGCACCGATGTATGTTTAACTTACAGTTGAGCACTAAAGGTCTGGGCGAATTTGCATACCAGGTATATATATATATATATATATATATATATATATATATATATATATATATATATATATGTATATCTATTGTAAATTCTCTTTGCAGTATGTGCATTTTTGGGATTGTATAATGCGTTTTTTTTCTGTAAAAATTGGCCATATGTCGAAGTTCTTTTTTTCGGTATCCAAAAATTTTTATTAGGTATCCAAAAGCCGATTGTGAAAATTTATCAATCGTTAGCCTCGAATATTCACGTAGGTATAATTTTATCTGGTATATAAGGAAATTTTCCAATTTTTGATCCAATTGGATTTATTTATATATGAAAATAATTTAAATAAAATTGAATTTCAATACTTTACAGATATAGGCCAAGTGTTATTTTTGATAAGTCTATAGAGCTTCAGTAATTAGACAATAATAGCATATATATACATATATATGGAATTAATCAATCTAACATAAATAATCGGATTTTTTCATATTATTTGAAAATTGGCTCGACTTAATAGTTTTATGTTAGATCCATATTTTTAGAATACTATATTTTATGTTATATAATATTTTATCAAATTTAATGGTTTATATATATATACATATATATTATTTCGTTACTATGACGAAATTGTACCGATATGTAGGATATTTAATATTTGCGCGCATCTAACGACTTATATAACGCTCCCGTTTGATTCCACCTCAACATAGATTTTTCGAATATTTATCGACTATCAGAATTATAATTTACACATAATGCCTTTAATTTTAATAACAAGCTAATTGTCTGACTGCGTTGAGGGATGTAGGGAGAAAAACAATTACAAACGCTTTTAAATTTCAACATCGACTCTCATACAAAAGATCTCTACAGCATTAGTAAAAGCTTTATACGATAAAATAATAAGATATAATAACTTTAAATTTTATAATAATTTGTATATAATTATCGGCCATATTAGCCATAATTTACTTTAATTTAAATATTTTCTTTTCGCCCGTTATCTAAAAAGGCCCCAATTAAAACGAAGCGAAAGTTACGCCATTTATTCAGGTCAAACATCGCGTGCATTCGCCGGATTTTAACACTTAATATAGGCATAATTGTCGTCCTCCTTCCGCGCGAGCGCCCGCGGCCGCATCGGTCAAAACACGGCGCATTCGATACAGACTTAACGCCGGGATTTACCCGAATATAATTATCGTAAGTTTCTTGTAATGTTTAATGCAAGAACATCGCCGTTCGCTCCCTCTTTAACGTTCTGTGCATTCGTTCGGCGAGCGCGGAGAAAATTCGCGCGCGCGCGCTCGCACATGCACGCAAGCACACATATTTAAAATAAAGCAATATTGGAGAACCTTTCATATCCATCGTATCGTTATCAGAGCAGTAAGAAGCGGCAGAATTAAGAGGTGTAACTGAGGAAATTTAACATGATATCTGGGAAATAATGCGCTCTGCTTGGGAAACGCATAACATCTTCATTAACGGCGTGTAATATTCCTCAATGTACATTACCGATAGGATATAAACATATATTGAACAAATCTGTTCGCATACATTTGTATCCGAGATATTTTATTCGATGTATACTGGCTAATTTTCGATGTTAAAGGAGTACAATTATAGCATAAACACCGAAAAGGCACATTTTTAAAGATATCGGGCATCATTTTATTTTACTTGTTCAACAGAATACATTAAAAAAAATATTTATAACGGTATTTTTTAAATATAAAACAAGAATAGTAGAGGAAACGATTCCAAATCATTAATTATCTTGTTGATGGTCATTAATCAAAGCAGGAGTAACGAGCAATAAAATTATATATAAGTTAATGAGAATCGTTCTATTTACATATACCATATATATATATTTATAGTATATATAAATAGAATAGAGATTCATGGTTTTGCTGTCGATTGTCAGCCGTTTTTGTTTTTTTTTTTTTTTTTTTTTGGACAACAAAATAAAGAATAACCAAATTTTTCTTTTTACCGACTTTACATATGATTATTTGCCACTTCTTGTCAAGGTTCTATAAACGTACGATAGTGTCTTTCGTAATTATTATTATAGCGAACATTTACGGTATCATTGCATTAAAAAAGAAGAGTATATTTTATAAAAATAATAGTAATATCTGCTAATAAACCGATATCGCTCGTACCAACAGTTCGGATACAGCGACTATAAGTTATTCAAAGACATAATTGTTCGCTAAGTGTAGGTAAATAGATAATAATAATAATATTAACGACAAAAACAACAACAACAACAACAACAACAACAACAAGAATCATAATATATTTATAATATATATATATATATATATATATATATATATATATATATGAATAATATAATATATATTCAACACAGTATTGCACGTACATTGAATAAAGAATTTAATGAACGGAGCGTAATTAATCATTTTGATAACATGATATTATTTTTTAACATTACCGTTCATCGTTGGATATATTTGTATTATCAAAATTAATTTCTATACGTTTGAATTTGAACGCGCGTCTGATTTTCTTTCTCACGCTGACGTTTATACAGATGTTACTGTAGACGTTTATCCCACTTAAGCTATACGCTGAAATCTATACAGGCAAACTGGTAAAAATCATGATTTTTTCCCTCCTGATCTGCCATCTTAAATAAATCATATTAAATAAATAAACTTGTGAAATTCTTTTCAATTGATCATCATTAATAGAAATTACAGAAGATTACTGTGACATACATGACTAAGCTCTGTACTTTTACGATTCAGCAATGCCGTCGTTTTTTTTCTCTTGTTTTTTTTTTACGAACAAACAAACTTAGAATCGTATTCTCATCTATTATTGTTGTCAACGAGCGAGAGAGCGACATTTATCCGTTTGAAGGATAATACTATAGATTTTCTCCGCATTGCCTGTACGAACAGATCTCTCATCTGGATAACATGTTTTCGTTTCATTATAACCCAATCGTACTCGCAAATTCCACTAAAGCTCCACCAAGATCAGTGGTTTTTGTTGTGAAATCAAACGAATAACCATAGATTTGAGAACGAACAGCGAGTGTCCCAACGATAAATAGCTGGATAAAATTTTTACGTAAATCAGCTCGCGCGCGCGTCGTAGTGGCGATCAACCAATCGCGCTCGAACGATAGAATCGGAGCCTCGTTACGGATCTCGCTCTGCCGATTAGAATCGATTAAAAAATAATTCTAGTGCCGAGCTCGCACGATGGTATAGAATAATTCAAATACTTTTTTAACTCCGGCTCCAAGCCCTTCCCCATCAACAGCGGCAATGAGCAGATCTGGAGGAAAAAAATTATTTATTATGATCATCCGGTTGGACGAAACCGCGCGAAACCGTCGCTTCTGGACGAACGAAGATCTCGAGCAGGCACCGCTGCTTCGTTCGCTCTCTCATAAACGAAGGAACATTATCATATCCGACAAGCGAAAGATAAGGATCTTCGCCTCTGGTTTAGAATCAGATCTGTGCCACTTTAATATACCACGATCTTTCCAACGTACTGAAATTCTTTCGAATTCTTTTTCAAAGCCCCCCGCGCCTATCGGCAAAAAATCATAACAGAAAAAAAACGACCGCGCAGCCGAACGAGGTTCATAAACGTTGACAGACACGCGCGAGCCAATCATAAACAATGCGCGCCGTGAACAATTAAACGACAGCCCATTTGTATAATCGCAATTCGACCCTTAAAATAATACAGCTCTAGTACGCACTTTTAACGCTGAATTCTCGGCTGGGCCGTAAAGTATATCGTGACTCCCGACTCGGCGCATGTAATTTTTCAACGCGGCGATTATTCGCATATACGAACGATCCCAGCAATGCTCTCAACGCATTAAACTTTATAGACCGCGAAGTGTTTTTTTTTTTTTTTTTTTTTTTTTAATATATACATATATTTAATACCGTTTTTTTCCTTCTTCATTTGCTCGTTCGCCGGCTTGCTAAAAGTCGCATTCCGTTAGCGTAAGAGCAAATTATCGTATTAAACGGCCATCCTATTTTCATAATGTACAAACAGTCGCATAGTTGTGAGTTCGAAATCGTAAGGTTAGCTTATATAATCGCGGGTGCGCTTATTCTATATACATCCACACCCCTTTATAACTGAAATGCACATGATAAATACTTTCTGCGCAATTAACTTTCTTTATGTATATATATATGCCGGCCAAAGCGCGCGAATATGCCAAGCATTCTGGCCTCGTAAATTTGCCCGAGGCGCGCCGCGCGCGCGCGTCCCGCGAGTATTTTATCCGCGGCACTCGTCAAGAGACAAGTCGTCGCGCCTCCGCGCGCCCGCTGAATTTTTCGATATTTTACGCGTGCTCTTGTAATAGAGAGAGAGAGAGAGAGAGAGAGAGAGAGAGAGAGAGAGAGAGAGAGAGACGATGCTCGCGTGTATTGAGGGGGAGGGAGCGGGGGAGATTTCGGGTCTTATTTTCAAACGCCCTCGCGTAAAGACTGTTGTTTCGCAAAGTTCTGATAAAGTCGTCGAGCCACGTTGGCTGCGCGATACTTGTATTCATAATGGATGTTGATTTAAAATTTCGTTTACAATAAAATAAATATTTTTTTTTTACTAATCGTAAAAGCTGCTTTCAGCTTTTACGATTAAAGTTGATCCGAATCAATAAATACAGATTTTACGCTAGCCTGCCATTGCGTGGTTTCCTTGTTAACTGAAGACTATCAACGAAATATTTGTAAATTTGGATTTCTGTCACTACATTGTCGGAGAAGTACATTTTTGGTCGCTTTCACTTAGGAAAAAAAATCCTGTTATCTTAACGATAATTCTAATAATGCGACAAATGTTTTTCTTTTTTTTTTGTTCTCGCAAAATACGTTTTAAAATTTTCAGGAAGGAAATTTTTAAGAGGGACATTTTTGAGATACGCGAAAATAATTTTATTCACGATCGTTCGGCAATCGCTGAACTATGCATTACACCTTATTACCTGCTCCTAATTGTTGGCTGTAAATTCAGATTCTTTTTTTTTTACTTTTAAGAACGAGCTCGGAGAAAGTTGTTCAGAACATTGCAGGAAACCGTTGTTAGGAAATTCTGCCGGTGAAAAATCATATTCGGTCCCGTATATATCACTTCGTTAATGCTTGTTTTTTACATTAAAACATCTGAAAAAAGTACAAGAATAGCCAGGAAATATATCGACAGCGACGATGACCTGTAGTCATGAAGGATTCTGTTGGACGTTCATTATTTGTTGGCTTATTTAAATGTCCAAATATATAAAATTCAAACTATTTAGCCTATTCAATTGATTTATTATTTTGAGAAAATTTAAATTCATTAGCGTATTATCACTTATGAAAACTGGACTATTAATCGTGTCCCTACGAAATCTATAATCGAATTTACAGATTTCATTTTCAGCTACTTAGTCTTGCGAGCGTTTATTCGGATCCGTAAACGTTCAATTTTTATTCTCCGGTTTTTACAAATGATCTGATAAATTACGATGTTAGAAGAAGTCAACATACTCGTTCAGACAATTTTCCATAGAAAAACGTGTAATGAAGCTCGAGATCAAAAAATTTTTTTTTTCTTCAGACGCTCTACGTTTCCCGTTGATTAATTCGGTGGCTCTATTTATTTATCATTGATTCCATCGGCAGTTTTGTCCAGATTTTAAAATTCCAACAGATTCGGCAAAACCGCACGTTTGGCTGCGAATCAAGGAACGCCGCAACGATCGTTGAGACGTAGATAGTTTTTGCGCTCGAACAGTGAATTTTTCACCTATGGATATTGTAATAATAGAAGGCTAGTGCGTAACTGAAGTATTAGCCGAGAGGATCGCTCGACGACGGTGGTCGTTTTGTCGGATTACAAAAACCAGCTCGGTTCCACGCCCATAAATTCACAATGGCATAAAATTACGGCTCTTCTTATGTTTTACATAGAGATTCCGGCATTGTAGATACGGGGTGTTGGCTCTTGCGTATTTATATATATATATATATATATATATATATATATATATATATATATATATATAAATGCATATAAGTCAAACGGTCTGCTAATGAATGAAGCGCAGGATGTGCATGTGTGCGTGTCGCGCGCTATACGCGTGCCCACAAACTTTACGATCGTAATTAACGTTGGACTCTGGTATGTATATATACATATATACATATACACACACACACATATATATATATAAACATGTACGTTATATCGACGACTAACGTCAGGTCTAATGCGTACAGAGAGAAGAAGAGAGAATACGCAAGCTTGCTGGTCGCGCGCGTACAGTAGAATAATAAGTAATATAGAAATAAAGAGAGAGAGAGAGAGAGAGAGAGAGAGAGAGAGAGAGAGATTGACGCTCAAAGCTCGCGTAGAAGCAGATGTATGCATTATAATGTTGCGATGATGGACGCGCGCTCGCCGGGGCAGGCAGGGCAGACGTCATTATATTGGCATCGTGCATGCATTCGTACGGGCAATTCATTAGGAAGTACGGCCGATGCCCGCGCAGTATTTATGTCCGGGTTGGCGGAGCTAATGGACATTCGACCCATTGTTGAATGTACCCCTCCCCCCATCTGTTTTCCATAGCTGTTATAAATTTCTTTTTTTTCTTTTTTAAGCTCATATTTATTGGCAAATCTATAAATAATTCAGAATGTTCCTTGATTTTAATTCATGGAAAGAAAAGGAGATTGTTATGTACGAAAAAAAGAACAAAAAATTGTTACTGAAATTTTGATTTTAAAGTCAGGTTTCGGAATTCTCATTTATATCATTCTTTGCACGGAAAATCATATGATTATTATCCGATTTTGATGCTGTGCGTAAGAGAAACTTATACTTTCGAACTTGTTAATTCAAAGATGCCAATATACATTTAATACGACAGCTTTTTAATACCACAGATTAACGATCGTATTGGATGAAAAAGTACGTTAGCGAAATATCCGTTTCAGAAATGAAAAGAGACGTTTATATACGAGTGCGCTGAAACTGACTTCCCAATACTGAGAAGCTTTTTTTCTCTTTTTTGAACAAATACTACTCATTTCATCGAAGAAGTTATTTGCGTGCCTGAATTTAATTTTTTTTTTTTTTTTTTTATCGCACCCGGAATTGGATGGCAAAATAGATCGCGGAACGAAAAAAAATCCTATTTATCCGTGTCTCGAAAGAAATTAATGGTTAAGTTTAAGACCCGGGGACTAGTAATTAAAGTAATATTTATTCGCCCGCCAGTGCGAACTCGGTCATCTGCAAGGCAGTCACCCCCGGACGTAATTCGGTTACGCTAGCGCAATTTTTCCGATCGTCCTGCTATTTTTGAAATTCCCCGGACTCCGGCGGGATTCTTCGGCAATTACTGCCGCGAAGAAAAGCAACTTTAGCGACTTCTCCCCCCCCCCATCGGGGGCGCCACCAGCCTTTGGAATACAACGAACGCGTCCGCGCGGCGAAAAAATGGGGGGGGGGCATTCCAAAATAATATTCTCGATAAATTAATCTTCTTCACGAGCGTTCCGTATCCGTAAAGCTGCGATACTCGCCACCTGATACGATTGATTCGAGCGCTATAGGATCATCATTTGCTTCTTTTAATCAATCTCGAGATACGTGGTAGAGACATTTGGTTTTCGTAGAAATTCAGCTGTTTTCACGTAGAGGACGCGTACAGCGAAATAAAATTGAAACACGAACTTCATACCTTGTGTATATAAGTGGCCGTTGCTTGATATCGGTATATCGAATAAATACACCTTGATCCTTATTAATTTTTGTCACCGAATCACAAAAAGCATTTAAATCAAAGTCTCTTATCCAGAATGCTATCAAGTCTAGTCAAGAAATATTATTTGTACGAAATTTCCAGAAGCAGCTCAGCGTTACCATGACAACATAACATATTTACACGGTATTTCAGAAATTTTCCATTCAAAATCCTACACGTTAAGAATGTATTATATAAGCAAGGAGAACGAAAATAACGAAATCGATCTGCTGAAATCGCGAAAGAGTTTCTGCCGTTTCTATTTGTTCAAAATTAACATCGATACAAGTTAAAGGCCATTTTCTTAAAGTATTTTCAGCACTGTTTTGAATGCAATCCTGAAAAAACTTCCAGTACATGTTTTATTTTGATAATCGACGGCCAGCGCCAAATTTCAAAATTTAATTTCGGATAAATTCTATTTACACGACCTTAAAAAAAATATGTTGCGATATGTTGTTCCGTGTAAATTAAAATCTTTCGGAAATTCGTTGCTGATAGACTAAAATTTGTTGTTTTTTTTATGATACTCTATCGGATCTATCGAATAATAATGTGCTAGTGTTCATTGAAAATGTATTATCTTGGTAGTTGACAAGTGAAAGAGCCGGTAATAATAAATTAAATTCGTTCAATAAAAAATGGGACAATCGATCGTGATCAAATGTAATTTATTATCGCGAAATGGAAAGCGAAGGTATTAATTTGTAAAACTTCGTTGAGCAATACTTAACATTGTGTTGACTTTCTCCGTGCCTTCTACGTCGGGGAAACATTGTTTTTTGGAAAATTTCAAGGTTTTGGAAAACGGCCAGTCGGCTCGACAAAATTTCTAATTATATTCAGCATACGTTTTCTTCTTCAATAACAACTGAATTTTATACCCAACTCTAAGACGCCGTTAACGTTAAAGTTTTTTATTCACCGCATTTTTCGCATGGCAGACAGGCGGCACAGCCGCGGTGCAAATAAAATCAGTGACTTCAAAATTTCTAATTAAGATAAAATCGTGCTCGTAGTTTTTTCACATATACATATATACATATATATATATATATATATATATATATATATATATATATATATGTAACATCTCGCCTCAAGATCTTTTCGAGTTAAAAGTAAAATTTTCCGTTTGCAATGTAATATCATTCATACGGCTTTACGACTTAAGAGTTTTAAATGGCTCATTATATACATTACCGGCATTTTACGGCGCACGCAATTTTCAAGCATTTACATTTTATTTTTAATAGGTACCGCCGCCGAGATTATTACGGCCGTGTACATAAAAAATAGTTGTAACTTAATGCGCAATTAAATTTGCCTTCGAAAGATGCGAACAAGCGGGAGGGGGGCGGTGGCCACCTTCGATTCTTATTCTACTTCTTCTTCTTCAACGATCGCAATATACAGTTTGTTGTTTGCTTGTGACAAAATTGATTTTTAACGAGAAACAATTACAAAAGAAGAGGGAAAAAAAAATTTTCAAATGGAAGTTGGAGTAAGACGTAAGAAACGAGAAGGGGGCGGGGAAAGAGCGAACAACGGAAAATGAGAAAGTACTTCCTCACTTCTGTACATTAAATAAGAGACATGGTTTTTTTTTGGCCCCACTACATCCTGCACTTTCGTCTTCCTGTCGTCGGGCCCCTTCTTATAACCTCTCCCTGCGAGATCTGCCCAAGTTTCTGTAATCGTGTTTCTCGGTGTGTTTTTCTCTCTGGCTTCTCCGTCTCTCTCTCCGTCTCTCTCTCTCTCTCTCTCTCTCTCTCTCTCTCTCTCTCTCTCTTACGTTTTTTGCAAAATTGCGTGGTTACCAAACAGCAATCCTCAATTTCGCTAAAAATCCCAACTTCGAATTTGTACAGCACTGAGATTGCCGTAATATATATATATATATATATATATATATATATCATTCTTCTGAGATGTTAGATTATTGAGAAGAAAATTCGTGAGTCGAAAAGAGCTTCCCGGCACGATTAGAGAAATCCAGTATTTTACCTCTCTCATTTCCGAATATATATATATATATATATATATATATATATATACACGTACATATATATATATATATATATATATATATATATATATATACATATATATAAATGCAATTAAAGATCTTTTACTTTACTATTCGCCCGCCCGTCCGTTCGTCCGTTCGTCCGTCCGGCCGTCCGTCGAACGGCGGCGCTCACCTCGTAAATCAAAGTCGCACTCCAAAGCCTTAATACGGCGGGCGGGACTCATTAACGCCGCGGCGCGAGCATTATATATACTCGGCTCGCGTCGGTATATAAATCGCTCGTTTATATACGTATATGCGCGTACATATATATTTATACATACGTACCGCGCCATTAATGAGCGCGACGCGCATCGCTGGCGCGATTCATATTCATACATCGAGAGAGAGAGAGAGAGAGAGAGAGAGAGAGAGAGAGAGAGAGAGTGCATATATGGGTATACATGTGTATAAGTGAACGGCATGGATTATAATATATATATATATATATATATATATATATATATATATATATATGTATGTATGTATATATAAAGATATACAAATGCACTCGCACGGCTCGCGGGATACAATCGCATAAGCGCATAAGGAGCGAGCGATATGGACTTGTATTAATTCTTTTTAGCTGGCCGTTTGTCGGTAATAATAGAAAGGCTCTCTCCTCGGATGCTCCGTTGTATATGCACGTACACGCACGCTGGCGAACCGCTCCCGGAAGAGAATCGAAATCGCGGCAGTCGCTGCCTTTATCGCGGCGACCCGAGCTCCCGTCCGATTTTAGACGCCCCTCGCAGCCATTAATTAGTCGATCGTGCGCGTAGCCGCTGAGCGACGCGGGCAGCAATACACGGGGTGTAACGAAAGTAAGGATAGCTTAGATTAACGCTTGAGAGGGATGCTTTTTGTTGGGGAAATGGCTCGAAGAGGAAAAACAGCGGTGGTCTGCCTGCGATTGGATAAGTCATCCAGCTATCTATGTGAATCGGTCGCTAAGTATATGCGTGTAACGTTGGCCTGCAACACTGAGTTATTTCTATATATATATAGTGACAATTGTCCCAAGTAGTTTGGGACCCAGTATCAACTGTAGATCCATAAAAAGTCAGAATGTTGTACCAATTTGAGACAAATATGAAGAATATGAATAGAGGAGAATTTTGATGGACAATACGCTGATAAAGCGAGTTCATAGATTAGAGCATTTAGAATAAATAGATATAGAGCTGGATATTCCACATGATTTCCGAAGATTTCGAACATTCGACTATTGAGAATTTGAGAATTCAGATTACCGAGGTTGTTCCGCTGACGGGCCCAGTTGGTAATCCCGTAACAAAATTGCAAATAAGATTTCTAGCCCGACATTGACGAGTCGAGCGGGAAGTTTTCGATTCTCTAAGATTGTTGCTTCCGAGGACGAGCCATCAATGTCTGTTGCATATTCACAAAATTTGCGATTTTGCGCGTTACGACTCACTATTGCAGCCTTCTAGTGATTAATTCTCAGCAGTCTTCGGTTAATGAAATTGGCTCCTCCTGTAATTACGTAAAAGATCATTTAAAGGCCAGCTTTCGACTCTTAAATAGGATTCCATTGGGATTTTAATGAAATCTCGATTTTCAACTTAAATTTCGTAAAGAACACTGCGTTATACCCTTCTCTAATGCGTTACACGCGGGCTTCACTTCATCTCCTACGGCCGTGCGAAGATCAATCGATGGTTAGCGTTACTGTTCCAGATAAGAGTCGCTCGAGTTCGTCGGCTGTATGTTTTGAAGAATTTCTTTCTGATCTCATCGATTAATTTTGCAAACATGCAATTTTCTATCTTATCAAATTTCCGATAAAAAATAGGGATTCCCAACTACGATAATTGATTTTAACCATGATTTATAAATACGGCTATTGGATCAATATCGATCTGGTCAACCAATTTTTATTTTTGTTTCCTCCTTCCCGCGAACAACATCTCTTTAGTTCCCCCCCCCCCCACCTTGTATACGAACGCGTCTTCAAAGCACGTAGCGCGACGCGGCTCTCTCGTTTGAAGAGGTCACGGTCCGGGAGTCAAGTCGCGAAGATCTCGCGTCGAGCCAAGAATAACGAGGCTTTTGCGCGCCGACCTATTTGCCCTCTAGTTTAACGTAAGAGTAGAGGATCGGCGATCGAAGTTAATTGCAGCCGGCTGCTTTTACGCTCGGTAAGAAAAATTGACGTGGGCATTGGCTTATTCAAATTTCGCGGCTACGAGAGGGAAGCGCGCGCGCATCGCGTAAACGCGGCATCGTGCCGCGCCCCCAGCGACGTTCGCGTCTCCCCGCGCGAAGCGGCGCGATCAGCGCAGCGTGAGCCCCGGGGCAGCGGCGTGTGAAGCGAGCACACGGCTAATTTTGAAGAGCGCCGACACGCGGCGATGGGATCGAAATGAAGTCATCGGGTGGTTGGGGGGGGGGGAGAGGCGAGGTATCGCGGCGGCAACCGCAACAGCGGCAGCGACAAAAAAATTGATGTAGCGTTTGCAGCGGCAATTAGCGCGGGCCGTGCGTTTGCATTGTGTATGCATAATTCGAAAAATTAAGTTTTTCATCTCGTACGAACGCAGTCTTAGAATTGCATTAGTGTGGCGGTGTTTTTTTTTTTTTTTTTTTCTTTTTTTTATACATGTATATTTCTATGTCGATTAGAATCAATGTCCATATACGATTTGCCAACGAGGATAATACAATGAATATAAATTTACGTATTGCGTTGAAGTTAAACGAGAGAGGGACGATTATGGAGCGCTGATTTAATATATAGTTCAAAAATATTTTGAAAGAATTGAATTTCTCAAATGCACTACTGATTTTGCACTAATTGTTTTTAATACAGTCTCATAAGCTTAGCTTAACGTAAATCTATCCTATCCACTGCGCGTTCTATCTGCAGTGGAGGGGAAGGGTTCTAGAGTTCTAATCGATAGGGAGCGATCGGTGTAATGAAAATGGTCAAATTGCGTAGCCATGCCACAGTTTTTTAGACTATCCATTCTCCGGCTAGCGCTGTCAAACGTGGAAAAACATCGCGACGAGCGACGAAGCCGCAGCGTCCGAGCTCTCAGCCATTTACTTACCGAAGAATAATCATTCCTCAATTTATTTCCGTGTCAAAAAATTGTTCAAATTAAATTTTCTTGGCTACCTTAAAATTTTCTATTGTGATCTTTTCGTAATTTCAATGGTTATCTGCCTTTATAAATAACGGTGACGAACGCCTGAGGCGTAGTCATCGACCGAGAACGTAGGTGAGTGCTTATAATATTTACTAACTACGCGGCTCGATTTGGGCAAAATCATATAAAGGGGATTTTGTATGCTAGTCAGCATATAGAATTTTAGTGCTAAAATTTTTTTTTCATGTATATCATTCATTCATTCATAATAATTATTTATTTTATTTTAGTAATCTAAAGTTTACAGATCTAGTACTCAAATTACCAAGATATGGTACTTTCTTCCTTACACATTAATACTTTCATCTATTTAAATGAGATACCCTGATGAAGATAGATAAATTTTTTATTATTCCAAAAATAATCATCGAAGAAACGTTACTTGGCCAATTTTTTTAGCTGAACAAAGGAATTTTTGGGATATCATCATTTAATGTTTGAGCGAATTACATTTCGATCGAGTCACACATAGAAATAAAAACATTTTATTCGGAATACGAGGCCGTTAAGGAAGCCACCGGATATCGTATTTGGTAAAAATTGAACGACGTAACTCTTTGAATATGAGCACTGCAAACTTAGCTTGAATTATATCTTAAATCTTACGTTACTGTAAATAATTCGATGTAAATACAATTGGAATGACTTTCAATGGAACATAATCACTATAAGAAATATAATACATATATATATATATATATATATATATATATATATGATAGAAATGAGTTATAGAAAAATAGTAATGAGTAAGTAATATAATAAAGTATTGTAGACTCCGAATTGGAGATAGTGTTAGCTCTCCAAACGTTATAGAACTCATTTGAAGTAGCCAATCACTTCGCTAAGTCTGAACAAAGCCTGTGTACAATCAGTCATATGTCTGTTATATGAAATTCTTTGTGACTCTTAATTTAAATACTATTGGAATTGCTCATAGAGATGAAACTCACACGATCTCCATAATAAACAATACATGTCTCTATCTGTTGCATTGATGGCTGAATATGAATAACTTCTCCAGCAGTCTCCTCCCAATAGTTCAGATATTGTACACACACACAGACGCACACACATACATACACACGTGCGCGCACAAGCACACATCCGTATTCATGTCAATCATTTCTCTATTCAGCAGTCTTATTATGTATATACATAAATACATATATATATATATATATATATATATATATATATATATATATATATATATATAGGCATCTTCGAACGCCAGGCTGCAGTCAGCCGCGCGCGCACTGCGGCCTTCGCGCATCGATCCGATACATCGCGCGGGTGGATGGGGGTGTTGGGGGCATTTACATCCCCTTCTAGTATAGCCCGCGTAGCTCGTCCCCCCCCCTCAACCCACTGGACCCTCGGCGAGCTCGGCCGAGATGCACGAGGGCGACTGCCCCCCTCCCCTTCAACCCCGGTTTTGCCCGCATCCGCGAGAAGAGGGTCAGCTAACGCGCCCACTGCGCAGTCGCGCCTCTGGACGCGCGTGTTCGTCGTCAGGCCATAAGAGGGAGGGGGTAGGGGCACGGCACCAACCGCCACCATCCTTTTTGCAAATGCCATGTTCTCCCGTGTGCACTTTCAAGAGACGTGGCTGACCCTTTCCCATGTTTTTTGCTCTCTGTCTGTCTCACTCTGCCCTCGCGCCGCTTCCCTTCTTCGTATTCTTTTTTTTTTTCTGTTTTGAGCGTCCATCGGTTCGTTTCTCGCATTGTCTTCTAACACGTTATTCACAATCTTGTTGTACGTGTTTGTAATTGTATGCTTATCGTCGTTTAATTAATGATGCACCGATTAGAATTATGAAACACTATGACACTCGAAATACATTTGATACGATTATTTATTAATCATGAAAAATTTTTTAGCGCTGGACGAGTTAATAGAATTATAAATACGATGACCTAAAATAAGATTTTATAATAATGTCCGAGTCAGGATGTAATTTTCTCCGAATTACTTCTTAGTAGATAAAAACTAGACGTTAGAGATTTTTTACAATGATTTATTAATTTTAAGAATGGTCGTATATACGGTGTCCTTGAGGTAATCGATCGCAGTAGCATAGGGGAATTGATTGGAACGCATTATAGACACGGTCGCGTATAAAAATATTAGACACTTCGCGCGGCTTGGGAATCTTTTATTCATTTTACAATATGTCCGAGGGTTCAGCAGCCAGTCAAGAATCGTTGACTCTCGCGAAATCTGTTTTTACGAGAATCCATCGCTTATATAAAAGAAAGCGGTATTTACAATTTCTGCGCGGCTTCTTGCTCCTCTTGGGACGCTCGGTTTTCTTTCGTCCACGATCGAACTCGAGACGACGTTCGATTGTCCTGGGTCGCGGCGAACGTTGACACCGCCCATGCGGCGCAAAATATTCACGAGCGTCCAATTGACTTTCGCAATGCGAACAGCTCTTCCTATAAAAATCTCAACGTTCGTCCGGGGCTGATCAGTTACATCGCGAGCATCGTCTAACAAAAACAAAAAAAAATAATGAATCATCAATTCTCGATGAAAGCAAGGGCGATCTGTGACCGTGCGTAAATTAATCGTCGCAAATTCAAGCAGTCCTCGAGAGTCACTTTCGGCAAAACTCAACGTGCGATCACGTTCGTACTACCAATATCCGTATTATATCGTACTTATAACGGCCGCCAGTCTAGCGAGCCGATAATTGTAGACGCAAACCACGACCCATGTCGTTTCATCGCGAGTCAAAACATTTTTCGCGTACCTCAACGTACTGTGATTTGTTTTTTTTTTTTTTTTTTTAACCGCGCGCTTGGTAAACAACGGAACGGCGCGCCCCTCTCCCCGCTCGACTCTCCCGCGGAATAGGCATATGCAGTGCCGAAGATCGCGTTACAGATAAATAAGTCATGGGCGTCGCGCACCACATAGCTCACGCGAGCCCGCGCATAATAATATCGACTCCCCCCCCCCCCGTCTCTCCTGCCCGATGTGTATAAAGACCGACCGTGTTATGTATTCGACTCGTGCATTTTGCATTATATATGTATTTATAGGTATATATATGTGTGTATATGTATATATATATACGCCGTAATTTGCAATCTCGCCAGGCGGAGCATCGGTTCGTCGTGCTTTACAGCATCATCGGTAGGCTGGCTGCGGCGGCAGCGGGCGCGCCGGGATAAAACGGGGGCCCCCGCGCGAGTTTTTCCATTCTAATTACTCGGGGCGCTGGGGCAATTACGAGATAGCATCGTCGCGGCCGTCCGCAAAGGGCTCGCGTCTGAATTCTCCTTTACCCCATCCCCCTCCGCCCCTCTGCCCACGGCTTGTCCTGCTTTATCGTCCCAGCTCCGTGCCGACTGTGCATTCGTGCGCGCGCGCGCGCGCGCGCCCGCGTCTGTACGTACGTGATTATATAGGCGAGAATGGGATCGGGCCCTCGTTGAGCAGCGGTGCCACAGTAACGCGGCACGATCGAGACACCGGTGATTAGAGCTCGTCGTGGTATCTGCTTTTTCATCCCCCCCCCGTGATAGGGGGGGGGCTGGTCTTTTTTCTTCGGATTTTCGCTTTCATCGATCCACGAAGACTGTACGTTCTTGATGTGCCTGTGCGTCGCGACGACGAGCCGATTCGATTGAAGCGTAAAATTAAAAGTGTACCTTAAAATTAGATAATTGGCAGTAATGCGATTTTGTCTTGTTCTTCTAGTATTTTGAGAGATTAAAAATATGAAATTGAAACTACGAAGTTATGACCAATGATATGCTATATATTTTAACAATTCCCTGATAATCTCTGATTATATGCGCATATGTTAATAGTGTATAATATTCTTACAATGTTCTTATCAATAGTATGCTCAATAAGATAGTTATTACTAATTAATAAATAATCACTCGTCCATATGCAATAGTCATTTACTATTTAAATATTTTATTTATTTTTTATAATATAAACTCACTACAAATTTAATAATAACTTGGTCAGATATATGATTACTAGTGTTATTATGTAATGAGCAATAATGTTAAAAAAAGATTGAAGAGTTTATTTAGACCAGAATTCTAACATTATGTAATTTAATATTTTTATTTATTGGAACAATAGAAGGTTTATTACATTTATGAGCAGATTTTTATACTCAAAATAGTATTATAATTATAAAATACCGTTTTACAACTCTATATTTATGCAGTAGAGAAATAGGCCGTTTAGCTCGTAGCCTAGAATGAAATTTTAATGACACTATTTAAAAAAAAGAGGATTTTCTCCCGAAATTCCAAGGCAGATAAAACAGTTGATCCGATGCAAATGTTAGTCAGGCATCGCTGAGACTCAACGACAGATTACACCAATCGTGTGTACATTTTCATGCTTTAATTTTCTAATCTGCAATGTAGGCGTAAAAACGCTTAGATACGTTTATATATATATATATATATATATATATATATATATATATATATATATATAAACAGAGAATAAAGTATTTCATAGCATACTGCTTGAAAATGTTCTGTGTTAATCGTTATAAAGTAACGCTTTACAACCCAAGATGGAGGCAAGAAACCTATTTGTATTCTAGACTCTTGGTTTTATAAATATTATTGCGGGGCAAAGTTATACCATCCGAGCGTACCTTATAAATAGTTAATCCGTGGTAGTACGGCGCAGAACGAAAAAAGAAAAAAGAAAAAAGAAAAAAAGAAAAGCAGAGGATCGAAGGTCGAATTCCGAATTGCGCGTCGCACGCGCGAAGTTTCTCTTCGTCGTAAGAAATGGCGACAAAGGGAAAAAGTTCCTGCCCTTTTGGAAATTTGACGGAACGACCGTGTCGAAGGGTGCGCGCGCGCCCGCTCTTTGTCTCGAGGGTTCGGATTCTCGGCGACAGAGGCTAATTCCATGGGTTCGAGGTCCCCCCCCTCCCCGAGGAATGCCGGATCGAGAGGAGCTCTCCACAAACCCGCCCCCCCTCCCGAACAGCCACCCACCCGCCACCTTGTCCTTCTCCAGTCGCCCACGAATTTTCCTGCCGCGCCGCCGTTCGTACGTCCCTCTCCCCGTCTCGTCCATCCGGCCACTTTGATGTTCTCCTAATTTGATTGAAGGAATTCGGAGAACGGCGCGCACGCTCGCCCGACCTCGGGCTTTATCGATTGCTCAGCGCGCGTTCTGTCCCGCGCGACACGCCGCTCGAGACGCTCCGCCTTGCGCTTATCCTCCTCCGGCGCGTCACCGGCCCTCGTCCCGTTTTCCTCATTTCATCTTCATCGTCGTCTTCGTCCGCTTCTTCTTCTGCTATTCCGTCGGAGAGACACCGGAGCGAATTGGTCCCTCGGCCCCGTCGAGCGATGCGCGAAACTGCTACGGTCCTCGGACGTCCCGTCGAGCAGCGTCGCGCAGAGCGAATTTTCATTTGGCGATCCTTTTCCCATGCCCCGTTATGTTCGATTGGTATCAAAAGTTACTCTGGAATAAATTGCATAGATTTTGTTTGGATTAAAAACAATGAAAATTATCACCCTTTGTAACGAATCACTGTAGTTGTTTCGATTTTTTTCTAACCGAAATAGAAGGATCATGTTTAGGGGTAGTAAATATTGATTTTTTGCAATTTACAGAAATGAGTTTTTATTTATCGGGCTTATTATACCACTTTTGGCGTTTACTCGTTCATCGCAATTGGTACAATCTTCCAGTAACTTATTATTAAGAAAGTCGTCCGATTATGTATCCTATAATATTTCAAATAATTATCTGCAATGTAAATGAATGAATAAACCATATGGATATCAGGGAAAGTGATGTTACAGTTGAGTAATCGAAGAGAAGTATAGAAATTTGTATACTATTTCTAAGAATTTTTCTGTATTATAGAAGGATTTCAATTTTTAATTTGTTCAATAGAGCCCAAAGAGATTAACGAATTTTTACTATTGGCAAATTATAACAAAGAGTAATGAGTAATTTTTATCACTTGCCTATTAAAAAAAAAACAGCCCTCAAAATGGATCTTTATATACTTTTATAGTTTAATTGAAATATGACGGGTGGAATATATTCTATAATCGACACAAAGTATTTCAATCTAATTGATAAAATTTTCGAATTTTTTCTTATCATAATTGGTCCGAAGCAATTTTCCGCCGATTGTGATAAGATATTAAAAAAATGTATATATATATATATATATATATATATATATATATATATATATTTTCAATTTCCTCGGCACACTTGGAGATAAGCCCCGAAAACACGTCTCAAACGTCGAGAGCCGAAGGAGCATTCAGTTTAGCAAAAGAAGTAATATCCAGGAGTTTCTGTGTCGCCCGAAAGAAGCAATTTTTTTTTCTTCTCCTTAGGCCGGCTTCGATACGCGAAAAATTAATCGGGAAAGCTCGACTTGACTTATCGATATCCAATATCCATTTATCCGTCCTTCCAGTGATGCCGTCAAGGGAGAGGGAAGGGTGGAGAGAGAGAGAGAGAGAGAGAGAGTGAGAGAGAGGGAAATATGTTTTTTAGAAAGCCGCGCGCGCGCGATAAGATGCTCGCGTCTATCGGCCTGCATGAGTGCAACGCGGGTGGGGGGGAGGGAAGGAGTAGGAGATGAAGAATAAGAATCGAGAAAAGGAAGTAGAAACGGAGGCGAAGGATATATAGGAACGGAAAGATTCTGCCTAGACGGCTTGCGTATCTTATCGCGAGAGATTCAGACGTCCGAGGCAGAATCCCTGAGCTCTGGATACGCACACACACACACACACACACACACACACGCGCGCGCGCGCGCGTTTTCATTCTCACGTATGTATGTATGGTTGCATCGCATATACCTATGAAGAGACGTACATAGATACTCAGAATGCCTATAAACGTACGGGCAGTTTCAGATACATATACGTCTTTATATACGTGTGTGTGTGTGTGTGTGTGTGTGTGTGTGTAATGCGCACTTGTACGTATAAGAAAAATGCGAGGAGGCTCACGTACGCGTCCACTTCTCTGCGATGGGGGTCTGTGGCGTGGGCGACCGGCGGGTGGAGGGGGAGGAGGGGGGGTGGTGGTGGACGGTCGGGTTCCTTACGTGTCCATATTATAGTTGAAAAGATATTGAACTCCGAGAGGAGCCCCGTGCGTTCGTTCTATACGTCTTCTCGCGCGGCAGAGAGGGACGTGGTGCAACGGCAACGTCTGCGCCGCGCCGAGAGAGGAATATTGGGGAGAAAAACGCGATCCTCCCCTTCATCCCTCGAGCCCCGGCCAGCCACGGATGTAGCGGACGATATATTTTCGGGGCGTAATGTACGCCGGATCAGTTGTTTTTTTTTTTTTTATTATTTTTCTTTTTTTATCGAAACAGCACAATTCGTGCGGTTTGAGAGTAAAATGGAAATTTACGTAGTAGGGGTGGTCGAGCGTTTCGTCCATCGGTTCGAGGACGTATGAATCCTATATCCACGCTACGATTTCGAGCAGAAAATTAGCGCGGGATTCGATTTTACACCTTACCTGCTTCGTAATTGAAATATTATTTTTTACAGGAGTGGTGCTTTAAAAAAAATAATTGATTTTATAATCTGTAGGGATAAGATACGCTTGTGCAATTTATACGCTTATGAATTTTTCTCTTCAAATACGGCCGCGTAAATTTTTTGTCTCCCACGATCGCTCTGGTAAATACCTTCGTTCGTCGATACAAGCGATGGTGAAAAAACTTGGCGTCGACGATGAAAAAAAAAAAAAAAAAACGAAAAACCAGCGCATTGCGCGCACACGCAAACAACCCTAAAATGTCATTCGAAGGAGAAAAAAAATACATATAGACTTAAGCCGGCATCGACGCCGGAGACACGAGTGTACGGAAGTAAACAGAGATTCTACATGCACACGTCGTCCGACGCGAGCGGCGACGTATTGGGGACGCGCAGGGGGTTGGGGATTTATTCGATAGCGCGGTATATATTTATGGTGAGCGATGCCGAACATGAAAGGCCGTCCATTATTCCTTCAAAGCGGCGCGCGATGCCCATCGGGCCGTGTAACTAGAAGCCTCGCGCCCCCTCCCCTCCCCCCTGCCCCCTCTCCGCAGTGATACATACATAATGTAACTCTTCGGCATTATTACGCGAAAGTGGGGGGGGGGTTGGGGAGGGGCCGGCTAGATCGGTGACGAAAGCTGACTTCGGCGGCTGCCGAGGCCGCGATTAGCCGCCATTGAAGCTTACTTCAGGGGACAGTGGCAATGAGAATTTCAATCGGCATCCCGACAGAATTCGAGAGCAACGATCTTGCTGGGAGATATTCGCCCGATGCTGCGAGGACCGTTGCTTGAGAGTCGCGGTCCGTTGGAAGGCCGTGAAAGTGAGTCCTCGGAAAAACTTTCCCCTGTTATGATTTCTCCCTCTTTCTCTACCTCTCTCTCTCTCTCTCTCTCTCTCTCTCTCTCTCTCTCTCTCTCTCTCTCTCTCCTCTCTCTCTCTCTGTTATATTTCTATCTTCATGTGTATAGAGAATTGCGAGTGTGTACGTGTATCTGCATGTGTGTACGTGTGCGCGTGTGTGTGTGCGTGCGCGAGGACGTATGTATTTTTCTTCAGAGGACTACGTGCAATTGATAAGACCCTCCGATTATCGATGATTTCGTTTACGGCAAATGGAAAAGCGAGCGATTCATGGAAGCGGTGGGATTTGTGAAAAAGAAAAAGAGCGAAAGAAGTTGAGAGAGAGAGAGAGAGAGAGAGAGAGAAAAGGGGGGGAGAGGTCGAAGAAACTGGTCTTCGCAGATAAAAATACTATCACTTTCCACCCTCGACTTCGTTCGCTCGTCTCTTTATTTGTGCGATGAGGAATCGTAAAAGGAGACAAAGTAAACGAATTTCCCGAGGATATAACGAGTCAGATTTTTTTTTATCGTCCTTTCGGCATCCTCTTCTTAGTTTCGTGTCGCGTTTATAGGTTTCGTTTTAGCTATCTTAGATAAAGATTTGGCAGTCGAATGAATTCTTTATGGTATTTGATTAGTACATTATTCAATCTTGTAATATTACTTTAGAATGGATAATATCGCGACACGTTCGCGCTGCTTTGATTTTCGTGAACAAGTTAAGTGGCTCTGCCGGCAAGGTTACTATCTACAAAGAATCCTGATACTTTTCCCAACAAAATCGTAATTAAAAATTAAAAATTGTACTTACCGCGACTGTTCTGACGAAATTAATAAATATTTTTATCGGCCTTACAGTCTTTATACCATAATACTGAAATAACGACAGCCAGGCGGTTCTTATTTATGACCACCCCCGAAGAATATGAAATAGAAATTACTATTAAAAATAAAATAAAATTAGATTAAAACTTGAAAATAATTAAAAATAATAAAACATAACAGTTTAGTCCATGACGATGAATCGTAGCGGTGCGAGACGTCGGGCATCGAAGAAACATTTAAATCTAAGGTGGTGGGGACAGTCGGGTTGTCCTTTGCTAACATAAAACATAGTTTATTTTTATTATTATTAATTCTTAATCTAGCATTATTTTATTTTTAGTAATAAGTTCTATTTCAGATTCTTCGGTGGTGCTCATAAACAAGGACAATCTGACTGTCGTTATTTTAGAATAATATATTATGGTATGAAGACTGTAATACCGATGAAAATATTTATTAATCAAATAAAATAAAATCGTAATTAACCCAGATAGCAGCGTATGCCAGGCATGATCATGCACGACATCTGATGCGTATTCATTCGTAATCTGCGCGTATATTGCGAGATTTGTTCTGCTGCGCAAGATTGCGGGTAATATGAATGTACGTGTTTACGCAAAATCTGGAGCAAAAGAATGTACTTATTGCCAGTTATGTGCGAGATCAAATTTTTAATATACTAAAAATATTTTTAGGTTATAAGTATATATATATATATATATATATATATATATATTAAATCCTCGCGAATAAGTCAGCTGTTGGAACGCTGTATATATCAGTATATAGTATACGTGTGCCATGTGGATGTGTCAGTATTTCAAATTTGTTTTGAAAGAACTTCAGAAATTCTATGAAAAATATACATATTATGTTACATTACAATATTATCGATGAAATATAATGTAACGTTAAAAAAAGTATGAATTTGAAATTCTTCCATTTTTAAAATATTTTATATAATATTGCATTTCTTTTCTATTTAGATTCCATCAGATATATGGACTTATTCTCTATTTTGACGATTATTCGAGAAATAATTAATTGCTTTATATATAATATATCTTATTTTGTTGATGATTAGGACAAACCAGATTAATGAGTTTTTTTTATATCATACATTTTATTATGTTCATTCATATGTAACTATTATATTTTAATTTATTTGTATAATTTAGTATAATTAATAACATATAATTGCATTAGTTTAATTTTATGTGTAAAATAAAAGTATTTTGAAAATTAAACTTTTAATTTTTTTAATAGATGATAATATGATCTATTATAGTGTTTTGAATAATATTTATTTATTTATTATTCATGTTTTTACGACCTATATGTACACGAATATATATTTAATATGTAACATATTCTTGCCTATTTGAATTTTTATATTTTCCCGCCTCGGTACTGCGCAAGCAAGTCCGCGTTTTTTACCGTTACATTTTAAAAGTTCCACGAACTTTTTGAAATCTAAATTCAATTTTGGTTGTACTTATAAGTATATGTACAAGTTTTTTCCAATAATAAATATAATTTATTGTTTAAACAAAAAGAAAAAGAAAGACTTAAATTTATATTGAGAAATTTCAACATTTTGAGATTTAAAAATTCTCTGATTTTTAAATTATACAAGGTAAGTTTCTTTAATTATTAAATAACATTGGACTGAATTTAATTCTTAAAAAAGGCCAGTGAAAGTAGAGTCTACACATTTTTCATTTAGTATTACAATTTTCTTGTGAAGTTTAATATTGTTACTCACTAAAATTTTGAAATTATTTTTTTGTTGATTTATTTTTTTATATTTTGAATAATTATAATCAATTACATAACTAATTAATAATCATATCTGTTATAGTTCATCATCGCAATTATGCTACTCATACTAAAAGGAATTTCTCTTCATTCTTATGCAAAAGAAGAAGATGCTTCACATTAATTTCAATATTTTCACTTTACTTTTTATTATGCCGTATTGTGGATACCATAAAAAAGGTACAGTAAAGAATAAATAGTATAAATAAAAATTTAAAAATAATTAGTAATAAATTGTAATATATTGTAATATTTTAATATATGTCTAAATTTTAAATTTAATTGTAAATAAAAACTCTTGTATAACATATAATGGTTTATTGATTTCTCAAAAAAAAAAAAAATAAATAAATTTAATTTACCTACTGAGCCTAGCAACGTTACCTGCACGTGCACGATCATGCCTGTAATATATCGGCACTGTACGCACAATATACGCGCAGATTTCACGCTTATTACGCCGGCGCAACTATGCGCGAAATCTACGCGCTTATTGTACGGTACCTGGCAAGCAGAAACAGCGATTTCAAGCCGCTTGCAAGCGCGCAATCTGTCGATAATCGATAGTCGCGCACTCAATGTTATCTGGGTAAATTATTTAAATTTATTTAATTTGATTGTGTGTTGTTAATTCGGAAAAGTGCAGTAATAGTACAATCTCATCCTATACTAGCGATTTCTGACTTTTATAGGATTAATAATCTTTAATAATTAATTTTCATTGACCTTCGTAACATTATCGATAAGTATAATTTTAAAAATCGGGTCAATAAACTTTCGTCAGGTACTCTGAAAAACTGAGCTAAATTATATTTGAGTTACCGTGACCTTGTGCAGCTTAGAAACTAAAAGCTTTATTTTAAATAGAAATATCGACATCATGCAAAATCAATAATTCGAATGCAAGATTATTTCGTTGGCTGTCATATTATAATCATGATTATATTCCACATCGCCGCATAAGCAAATTAATCTTTTTCAGCATTATCGGCATCCTCTGTACAGAAAAATAAATTCCTAGCTGCTAACGCTAGCACATTCTTTTTCACATGTTCTTTCCCTCTCTCTTTCTCTCTCTTTCTCTCGCTCTATCTCTCGGTGGGGGGGGGGCGAAAACACGAGGGGAGGAAGAAACCAAAAAATAAGAGAAATGTCGTTTATGCCGAGTCGCGGCCCGCGCGCCGCAGAGACGCGAGGTACAGGCGCTGGGCGCCTCGAGCCCGCAGGTGTCGTTCAACCCTCGGCGCGGGCGGCGCTCGCGGGGCCCTCGTCGGCATTCGCTATTTTCGATATTTTCCCATCCTCCGAAACTCCTCCTCCCCCCCAGCTCCACCTCGACTGGATAGTGAGCCTCGAAGCGAATCCCAAAAATCGAGTCCGCCGGCGCGGCCTGCCTCGCAGTCTCGCGCGCCGCCTCGCGCTCGTCTCGGCGACATTTAATCGCTCGGCTAAGTGCGCGAGATACGCTCCGGTTCGGGCGGAATGGCGGGGAAAAAAAAAATGGGATTTCGCCCCGAGATTCACCCTCCGCCCGTCCCACCCCCCCTAATCCGAAACTTCCTGGGCATTATCGCCCGTCGCTTTCGTTTGACTGGCACGTGCATCAGTATTGTTTGCACGAGTATCGTGTTACCGATTTAAAAAATTTTTTTTTTCTTTGTTTTTCATGAAGCCGTACGTAATCCATACAATGAAAATATTCGAAACATTAGTTGAGTTAAAGTAAGAGATTTATTATTTTTTAAATATCATTTATAATAAGGAGCAATTTCAATAGACTAATAGCACGCGTGAATCTAAAATTCTAGAATTTTGAAAACTTTGTGCTGCCCAGTTTGATTAACTATTCTTCAGTATACGGTATCGACTGATCTTCCGGAAACATGGAAGCTGACATATTGTGTCGGTCGAAAACTGAGTATTCAACCGAGAGCAACTATCGTTTCTAGTTTTTGACCCGATAAAATTTATGCCTAAACTCATCACATATTTAAACAAACTTATGGCGATGATTGTCGATCCCGTGTCCACGTTCACGAACGGTTGGCACATTGTTGAAAGGGCTTGAAACATTTGGATGTGATGAAGATCTACGAAAGCAAAAAACGGTAATTCGCGTCAAATCGTCGCGTAAGAGGCTCCAGAATAGGACATTGAAGGGCCAAATCGTTATGGATGCCATGAAAGATCGAAATTTCCCATATATATTCAATGGAATATGTAAGTATGGGTTGATGCAATTGAAACAATGAAAATAGCTGATACAGCAGCCACTATGTGAACGCGAAAAGATCGCGGACGTCGATCATTGTCCCAGCTAAACATTCAGCTCCCGACGCGTCGTCCAGCGCACTCGCTCGAGCGGACGCTGCTGTATTTCCCTTCCCCGAAAGTCTCTCGTAATTCGCCTCGGAAGGAAGCGTCCAACTTTTTTCCAAGGATAAATGTGACGGGCTCTCCTTCCATCCCCCCCACCCTTTCTTCTATTTGCGGCGGAAACAACGCTGCGGCTCGATTGTGCGGCTATCCAGCCTGACAGGTGGAAATAGACGAACAACACCCGAACAATGATAGCTGCCACCCCCCTCTCTCATTGACCGATCTTCCTTTTCACATGGGATTTGTCGTTGGCACACACACATACACACACATAGAAATATATATATATATATATATATATATATATATATATCTTTCCCCATTTTTTTTATAAATCTTTTCCTTCTTCCTCTAGCATTATTGACTGACTAATCGACAAAAATTCTAATTAATCTCCCCCGTGACAGCTCGACAAGTCGAATTCTCTCAGCGTTTCTTTTATGTTCGTTTATATATATATATATATATATATATATATATATATATATATATATATATATATTTCGACTCCTTAAACGAAGAATCCTTTTTATTCGACGTTCACTACAGTTAATGCTGTAATAAACGGGGCAGACCCGGGCGCCCGTTACCCAAGCACCGCCACCGCACGGAAGTGGAGCCGAGCAATGCGGGAATCGGAAGGGGACGGACTTTACACAATAAACTTCAGCGGCCGCGACTCTTCGCCGGGATACGCGTTGCGCAATTCGCGCTTTCACTTTTCGCGCAAGCAATCGGGCCTCGCTGCCCAGTGCCCGCGACCGGGTAAGGAGACGGTGGCGCTCGGAGGTGACACCTGCGCTCGGTGCTCTATGTAAATAAAAGAGAAATCGCGTTTTATTGCAATTTTGTTTTAATCTACCTCCGCGCCCTGTTAACTTTATCGCTCTTGTGCAAAGCCGAGCGCGCGCTCGCGGATAGTATTTATTTTATAACCATCGGGCTTACCTGATCTCGTCTCTGTATCGATGTAAAAATGGAATGGCCGCGCCACCCTCTAGAATGCAGCGTCGTAAAGAATTGATTATTTTTCGTAAATAGGCTGGTCGACGCAACAAGAAGTAAATAATTGTAAAATATTATGCTTGTAATAAAAATCAAATCTAATAAATAAAGAGTGATTTATTAGGCGGTCAAATATAGGTCTATTTTAAGGTTTCATTCAGAAAAGTATAATCATTGAGTATTAATATCTATTAGTCCATTATTTATTTATAAAAAAAAAACTTTTATTTATTTGTAACGCAACTATCGCCTGCTTCGGTGGCAAAAAAACAAATTTCCCCGTAAAATTATATAAACACTCTTGAGCTGCTACCGCGTTAATTCACGGGGATATCGAATTTATGTTTCACAAAAAAAAAAAGAAAAAAGGAAAAAAAAGAAAGCAGTGACAGACCCAAGAGCAACATTACGCGTTGACCCAACAATCCGCACCGTCTCCCCCTCCCCTCCCCCAAGGAATTTCCTTTCCTATATCAAATCGATTTCCAACCAGTCCTCTCGAGATTTCCCTATATACACGTACATATACAAAAAAGAAAAAGAAATCTTCCGCAGAAAGAAATAAACGACCTCAGGAATGCACATATGTGTGTGTGTGTGTGTGTGTGTGTGTAAGGATAAGCGAGTACGTATAGGTAGACATTCGCCCAGACACACACACACACACACACACGCGCGCGCGCACACACACACACACATACGTGTCCAGAGCTATACATACTTTGCGGAATCACGACTCGGAAATAAATATATCCGAGCTTTCTCTTGCTTTTTCTCCACCCTCCCTCCCCGCCGCCGCACAGCTACCGCGCAACCATCCACCCTCTTTTTTTCCGCGCGTTCTCGCGACGCAACGGCGAGGAGGAATATAGTAGTAGCGCATACAGCATTGACGATTTAGCGGCAGAGAGTGGGAGAGAGAGCGAGAGAGAGAGAGAGAGAGAGAGAGAGAGAGAGAGAGAGAGTGCGCGTGTGCCTGTGTCAGAGGAGCGCCGCCGCAAGCCGAGCCCGCTCGGGGGATGGACGTTATTTATGGGGTGACGGCGCGGCGGCCTCGCGCTCGCGGCCCGATCGCGGCGTGACGCGCATGGATAGCGCCTCGTTCTCGCGCGGCTACGTGGACGAAAGGACGAGCATAAGCGCAAGTATATGGAGGCACGGGGCTCGTTTTTGCCTCGCCCAACGGCCGCTGGAACGCGTCGCGTCGCCAATTGCTCTCGCCGATATTCAGCAGTGCCTCCGGTCGCCGATGCTTTTCATTTGTCTCTCTCTCTCTCTCTCTCTCTCTCTCGCTCTCGTATGTAATCACGCAGAAATAACTCATGCCTCACAGAAAAATAAGTGTCTCCTCTATTGAGGAAGGATTATCATTAAAAGTGAACGTCTAATTATCATTGGACACTTTAGATTCTCTTCTAGTCAATTTACACTTTAGATTCTTGATTAAACAAGAGCAAGAGCACGTATGAGTTATTTTCAAATTACATTTTCATAGGCTTACTCGTGTGATTCGCAAGACCTATTAAGAGGACAAACCATCTTGAAATTACAAAATAAAAAAAAAGTATTTAAAATATCTTATTAACGTTCGATATAAAACTTATCTTTTCGAAAATAAGTAGACATTATTGCCTATAATTAGTACCTAAGTGCTAGAATTAGAAGTCCGTAAAAAATCCAAATTCGCCGACCGCAAGATTCCCATGAAAGCATCGATCAAATCAAGTAAGCTCAAATATAAGGATCCTGTTGTTAAATAAATTTTTTATACTATGAACAGAGGGATTTCAATTTGAACATTCAGAAAATAAGTTTTAAAATATATCGATTAAAAAAGTTTTATAAATATATCGACCATTGTTTCATTAGTTATTTATAATAATAATAATTATAATTATTATTATGATTATTTGCCGATTTATACCAAAATAAATATATTGAGCGAAAATATCCTCAAGTTTAAGCTGATTTTAATTAAGTCTTGAAACCCATCAAATGTAGGTAAATTGTTTATTGTAAAAATAATATGTTTTATATATAACATTTATAAGATATTTTAAGTGCATATTTTAAAATTTTTTATATTTTTGAGTATTTTTTATATTTGAAAGTGATGTGTCCCCGTCGGCTAAGAAAATCCTCGACTGAAATGTTTACTGTTGAAGTATGTTTAAAGTTTTTGATTTTAACAATTGCAATCTATAACGATCAGTGCAGGCATTACTATATTGTTTTCATTAGCCAATATGAATTTACTTTAATTATTAAAAATTTTTTCTCTTTATTTCATTAATATACTTACATTTGAAGTAAATATTAGATTAATTAAACGAAAGACGATTAAATTTAAATATAAAAGGCATTGATCGTGAAGATATATATATATATATATATATATATATATATATATATATACTGGATAATTAATGGTTTGTCATTGTTTGCTCTTAGGGACTGCCCGATGACAATCGAATGATCCTTTAATCCACCGGCTGAGCCTCGGAGCCGAAAGTGTCTTCCTAAGATAAACGTCTATGCTCGACTTTCTATCCGGAATAAACGGTAATCCAAAACTCTCGTACAAGCATTGTTCTGTAACCGTTGCCATTTGAAACGTTACGTTGAACTAACGCGTGAACGCGTTGTATTCTCCCTAAATTTGTCGAATGCAATTGCAGTGGTTGGACGAAGATGCGCGTATCGTTAATGTTGGCACCAGCTGTATACAAAACGCAACGCTTGAAACTGATCGGGAACTAATCTATACATAGACACAGGGCCGCGCTGGCTTAAAATACGTCGGAAGTGTGCGCGCTGTAGAAATCGTTAAAGTATTCCCGTTTTGCAAATGCTCGCGGAATGAAAATACGACAGTTTCCGGGAGAATTCTATTATCACTGACAATCGTGTGTATATACACTATTTCTTGCAAATTGCAAATTAATCTAGTAAATATTTTTCTCGATCTTAGAGTCGTATTGAATAAAATATGTACGGATAAATAATTACATAATGACAGTCGGACTGTCGTCGTTTATCGTCACTACCGAGGAATCTGAAATGAAAATAACAATTAGACAATATACTATTGTTGGTAATGGACAGCTTGACTGTGCCCAACACCATTACCGAGTCGATGTGTCTGCTGTCGTCCGACGTTCAATTTAATTTACAGTTTAATTTACGTCCAATCGACATAAGAACAACGTGCGATTTGAAATAATGTCCCTGTACAGGGTGTGGCAAAAAAGAAAATAATATTCGCGAAAGAGGATTGCGAATGACAATTGTTCGGAACGGGAGGGATAAACTATATTCCGGTATATCTGGATAATTAATTCTATCTAGTATAAATTTTTTTGTCGGCTGCGTAATATAAAGAATGGGACGGCGATAAGGTAACCGTATTGTTAGAGTATTTTTTTCAGTCCCTGAATATGAACCGAAGCGGTTCGAAGCGTTGGACGACGGCAGATAACAATATATCTATTAGCTTAGACTATTGCGCGCCTAAATTTAGTTATTTATAGCTTTAAAATCATAGTGCAGCGATTATTGTAATGTGGTTTGTGCACGATGCAGATTATTATTATTATCGTTTGATAAAGAATGAATCTCGACACTGAGCAGCTATTGTACAATATTTGGTTTACGTCCTGATTAGAGATTGAAATAGAAGTTTCATGCTAATCTTGCGGAGTACCCTGATCGACGCTCGAGAAACTCGTCCCGTCCTGGTTTTTTTTTTTTTTATATTTCGGGTTAAACTTGGACGAAACTGGCATTAACGAGCCTCGCGCCCAATTGGTCGGATCGAAATCGAACGAGCTGTTTCACGAGAAATGTTCGGATCGCATGCTTCTCACGCCGTCGAGACGATTGGAAGATCCCGTGAACGAGTATCGCTATGGCTACGCTCGAGGTACTTTCAAATAGTTTGATTGAATATCGTTAAAACAGCCAAATCTTGCACATTACTTTTGAATGTATTTCTGGATATTCTTAAGAGAAAATACGTGCCAGATGTCGGAAAAAGGTTCTTCTCTGAGTTTTTATGAAAAAAAAATTTTGTTTATTAAGACAATGTCATATCAGTAGAATTCATAGAGTTTTTCCAACTTTCTCGCAATTTATCCCGTGCTATTCAAATGAAAAAATTGCTTATCTTCTTAACGCGCGTGACGTTGCATTGCCATATGAACAATATGACTTTCATTTCTTCCGGAATTTTTTTTTTCTATTACTGTAAGTCTTAATTGAGTAATTGTTTTTGACATTCCTCAAAACTTCCTTTTTTCCAGAATCGAAGAAATCGTAAAAAATGACAGGAGCTTGACAGCATCAAATACAGTTCATTGCCTTCATTTCGCCTTCGTTCCGATGGGCCGTCTTGCAGACCATTTACTTTTGTTTCATGAAAGGAGTGCATGACGCCATATTCTCGTTTCCAAGCATGAAATTTGAGATTGACACAGAGCTTGAACCGCTATAATTCTGATAAAATGACGGAAGAAAACTTTCATCTTAACAACAGTAGAATAGTCCATGCGTAGGGCATCATTTTATTACATCATTGAAGTCAGTGACTATCGTTATAACAACTGAGAAGAACTTTTCTTCTAAGTCTGTTAAGATAATCTAGATAATGAGATCCGACGAAGCCAAATAATCAATTGCGGTCAAATAAAATTTATGCACACACAATATATATATATATATATATATATATATATATATATATATATATATATAATATTCGAGATCTCTTTCAAATAAAACTAACGCGTAACATTGCAATACTCGGGCTAAAAGTTGACCGCGCGTACGTCAGCTTTCAGCGCGTTAAAAGTCTGCCACCCGAGCGCGTGGAAAATGCCGGTACCGTAATGGCCCGCTCCGGGAGGAAAGAGCCGAGCCACGGTTTTCTTATTACGCGCACGCACATAAACGCCCCCTGGCCCGACGGCGCGCGGCTTTTAATGAAATTTTAAATTGTTTACGTATATTATTCCACCGTGAGCGCGCGCCCTCCGCTACGGAGGCGAGCGTTTCGCGATATAATTGCGTCCGGCGCCCCACCACTGCCCCCGTCCGTGTACGCGAAACGCGTATGTGTAAGCGAGCGTGCGCACACACAGACGCGCACACATACACGTATGTATTTATATATATATATATATATATATATATATATATATATATATATATATATATGATATGTCGTAAAAGCTCAAAAAGCGCTCGTGGCGCGCTTTCTGAAATTCCACGCGATCACCTTCGCCATAACCGCCTTGTAAATTTTTCATTCAAGCCGTAAAAATTTTGCGCGCGCTCCCCCGCGAAAGAATAACGGGCAGGGAGAGAGAGAGAGAGAGAGAGAGAGAGAGAGACTGAGAGGAGAGCCAAGAATTTTTTTTTCACCCTTAACGCGACGGAGAAGCGCAGCCCTCCTCCCAGCCTTCTCCCCGGCCGCCGAGCAAGCCATACGGTAGAGGAAGAACGAGCAAGCTCGTCGTCGAGGTAACGCGAGAGAGAGAGCGCGCGCGCGCGCCGGCGTCGCTGCGGCTGCCCCGGGACCAGCTTTTACGAGCCGCATATGTGGCCGCGGCCGCTTCGTCGTCCCCCGCTTTTATCCCTCGTTTTATATTCCCGACGCGACACGCGGCTCCTCCTTATATCCGCCCCCCTGCCTGCCCACGGCTCGTCTCTCCTCTCGCTCGACGCGCTCTTCGTCGTTCGCCCGGCTTTGCACGAATTCTCGCCCGTGCGCCCCCTCCCCCCTCCCTCCCACCCTCCCGCGTCCACGCGCCACAACCGCTATCCGCTTGGGAGCGATAGTCCCCCCACCCCCTCATCCTCCTCATCCCACGCATAACCTAACAAATTTTCCAGGCTCGGCCGATGGTCTCCCATACCGCCTCCCCTCCCCCCACACACACACCCTCCACCCATCGTCCCCTAGACAAGCATCGGCTCTACATGCCCGCAGACGCTCGGCCGCGCGCATTTAAATCCCGTAGCGGCGGTCCCCGCCTCTCGTGTTCGGCCCACCAGGCTTTTCTCCTCGTTCGTCCGTCCGTTACGTTCGCTCGTGCACGATCGACCGGGGAGCGATTCGTACAGCCCCTCACCCTCCTCCCCCTCCGCTCCCCCCCCTACACGCCCAACCCGCGCGCACAATTTACAGTTTCACGTTTTTATTCCCGTCGCGGCTTGAGGCAAACGCGCGTCGCACGAGCCGCGTATACACGTGCGGTACGTTTCATATACGGGGGGAGCGTATGGCGGGCTCCGCGGTCGCCCAGACGGCGGATAAACTCGTCAGAGCCTCGCGCAAAGGGTGAGAAGGGACAGATCGACTTTTCTTCTCTCTCTCTCTCTCTCTCTCTCTCTCTCTATCTCTCTCCCGATTTTCCCTTTGACCGAATCACCGAGGCGCTCTCGCGCGGCTATGGGGTAGGCCTTCGGCTCGCTCCGCGTTCGCTTATTCTACCACTACTGCGCTTCAGCGATTGTAGTTCTCTTGCCCTCTCTTCCCTCTCGCTCTCTCTCTCTCTCTCTCTCTCTCTCTCTCTCTCTCTCTCTCTCACTCTGTCTCTCTGCTTTTTCTTTTTATGTACCTTATGCGCCGTTGAACGTCCAGAGAGAAAGAGGCGGATCTCATACTAGCTTTTTTCTGACGCATCTCTGTTTTTTTTTTGCCCTAGTGCCCATTCCAGATTGCATGGCTCCATTATATTTGGGATCCTTTTCTTACTTTGCAAGTATATATCGAATGCGTAATGAAATAGTAATATTACGTAGTATTAGCATATCTCGAAAAAGGAAATGTGATTCATTAAAACAGTAATATCTAAATTATATTGTGTATATATATATATATATATATATATATATATATATATATATATAGAGAGAGAGAGAGAGAGAGAGAGAGAAAGTTTACTAATAAATCCAATTTTGACATTTTGATAAGAACGGATGATTATAAAGAAAGTGACCGTAACTGTGTTAAATGGAAATTTTTAATGTAGTACTTTGTTTTTAAATTTAGTTTTTAAAGGCCTATTCGATAACAAAAGAGTGACAGAGAAATTTTACATTAACTTGTGTGATTGAGACCTTCAATCAAAGTGAAATTACTTTTATCAAATTGCCGCCAGTTAAATTTTCTATTTCTTTAATTAACTTCGCTCCTTTTAGAAAGTTTAAACCTGTCTTATAACCAGGATTCATTTCTCGATTTTAACCACAAAATTCGCTAACAGTTTATTTATTGTGTTTTTTTTTTCAATTTTGGATTACCATAAAATTCAATATTGGATTGTCATAAAATTAATTAAATATTTAAAAAAACGTTTTTCTGAAAATCGATGTTATATATTACAGTTCATATATTTCATTTTTATTACCATAATAAAACATAACACTATATTAAATTTTTGAACTTTATATTTAATTACCGACTCATTATCAGTAAGTATATATATATATATATATATATATATATATATATATATATATATATATATATACCGTAAATTGAGTGCTAGATATAAGCTACGACTTCCCCGTCTTAGCTAACAAAATGTTATAATATATTGTGAATTTTTATTTTGGCAATTCCACTTTTTAGAATTACATTGATAATTGATTTCGATTGATAATTGATATTTATAAACAATCGATGTGAAAATTAGTTTTAATTACTTTATTACATTCTTAAAATATTTTATACAAATTCAACAATAAAAATTATTTTAGTTTTCCAAAATATATGAGTTATAATTATTAATTCGAAGACCGTTGATGATGAATTCAAATAGAAATAAACAATTCTCTTAAAATATTATCTGAATCTGTATAAATAAATTTTTGTTCTTATAAAAATCACTATTCATTATCTATCGGCTAAAAATCACTATCAAGTATCTATCGGCTACCTAAACTGTGAGAAGCTTTCGTGTATTCAGATTGATTACCATTTAAAAATTAAAAGTAAATTTGATAGTAGCGTGCAAAAAAAGAAATAAATTTTTGAGTACAGTACCTAATATGACGAAATAATTTATAAGCACGCCCAGTGTGAAACAGAAAGAATGCAAGGAAGAAAATTGTCGCAAAATATTTGAATATGACTGAAAAAAGAAGACGGCATCTTCAGATTCATTTTAATCGGTGCTATTAGCGATGAAGGACATGTTAGTAATTAGAGATTGAGAAACTTGTACAATGTAACATATAAGATATAAAAAAATCAGAATTTTATTGTTTAAAACTTCAAAGAATTTTTTTTGTAATAACGCTATATATTTTTTTTGTATTGATATAATGTAATCAGTAAAACGTAGCCAAATTATAATTTTTTCAAACCTTCCTTAACAACCGCATTTTAGAATCTTGGCATCCTTCGCAATTGGGCCTCGTCAGTTTTTGGGACCGCGACCTCATCAGTAGCAAATCCAGTCCCGGGAAAATCAGTCTTTACAGCCTATAATACAATATGACTCTTCCAATATAATCATAATATAAAGTAATGCCCTTAATTGATTGCGATCGAATTTTGGAAATTTTCAATAATTCAAACGCTGTCCTTGACAGTCGGTCGGTCGGGAAATCATCTGGCGTTTGGATGCATAAAATATATTTCCAAATTAAATCGTGCAGCCTGAAATTTGTAATTAGCGTTTTCGTGTGCATTTTTGCGCGAGAAGCAGCGAGCGTTAAATGGGCGTAGAGAGGGAGAGAGAGAGAGAGAGAGCGAGAGAGGGAGAGGTGGACAATGGGACGGAGATAAAAATTCGACTGCCCGTATTGTAAAAGAAAAAAAAAAGGTTTAAATCGGACATGCTCCAGTGGGCTCCTTTCGCTTGTAACGACGACGATCTTCTCGAAAGTAGAGAGGGATGTGGGGGGGGGGAGTTGAGGCGCCTACAGCATCGGGCATTATACAGGAAGAGCTTTTGGTGCATCGTCATTCATCCTTCTGTCCCTGTCTTTCTCCCCCCTCCCCCCTTCTCACTCTCCACGTTCATTATCATTCGGATCCCACCCATCCGCGGTCGCGGAAGAAGCGAGCTTGTGATTCGTCGCGCCGCCTACTGATTCTCCTGCATTACACCTGATTTCCCTCCGTTCAGTCTGTACTTTCGGTTTTTCTCTTCAGACATGTATATATATATATATATACTTGGCAACTTTTTCTCGTCCCGCGGAGAAACTCGCCGAGAGTACGACGTTGACGCTCGCCCCCGCAAGGATTGAGGAATATTCGTTGATTTTATCGTCTCTTCACTGGTGGGAGCCGTTCTGCGCGAATTATGCCGATTTAATGGATTTTTGCATACGACATTATCAATGCATGAAAAAGGAAGCGCTGGGCGAATGAGCAACTGTAAAAAATCAATGAGCGCTGTAAAAAATCAGCTACTTATTAACATTTCTCAGAAATACCTTTTGTCGAAATATTATTTAGATTTCATACGCGAGACACATGAGACTGGAACAGAATCATTCTATTAACCGATGCTGTTTCTCATTAATAAGACAATTATTAATTAAAATAAAAATATACATTCACTGATTAACCTTTTTTAACACTGTTCTCTGATTTTAACATTATTCATAAAATTATGGACAGTAACGTACAATAGTGTACAGAGATAATCTGAAAAATATCGAATTCCTATCTAACATACACACCTGTACAAAACAATAACAATGACTGGCTCACGAAAATTTTCTTATCGCTAAAAAAAAAGTATACGAGAATTTAAACGGAACTAATTAAATCGTACGAAAGAAAGTTGGTAGCCGCTCGTACTGTTTTTTTTGTTGTTCTTCTTTTTTTTTTTCTTTTTTTTTTGTTTTCAGCGATTGATAATCCGGAACAACCGTTTCAGAACTGCTTAAGTAGAACCGGGCACAATTTCAAGCTAATAAAGACAAAGGATCGCCGCATATGATTTCGGAAGTCTTTATTTTTACGTCCAGTCATGTCTGACGACGGGACTTTTTAATTCACGGCTTGTAATTGGCGGGCACGGTGGAAAAACAAGGGCGTAACGTCAGTGATCTTTAATTTGACTGGGAGATGGGTCATTAGCTATTGAAATTATTGAGCAGTGATGAATATTTTGAAGTGTAACTGTTGTTCGATAACGATCATGGCTACGTGTATTAAAAGTATTAAAAGCAAAGCAGTGTCGTAACTGATCAATGTAATCAATGAATGTTAACGTAAATGTATCTGTCATATAATTAACATTTGAAATATATCTAAACGTAAATATACGTATTCATAAAATTTTACATTTGAGCGAATCGAAGAATGAATTATATCAGTCTGAATGTACGGAGAAATTTTCTGGAAATATTTTGGATCCAAATTTTGCGTAAAATTAAAAAAAAAAAAAACCGTATTCATAACGGGAACACGTTCGAAGATTAAGAAATCGCGACAACAATTCTAATTAAATTAGCACAAGCAGCTGGTAAAAGTTTCAACATTTTTTTCACCGCGTCTGAATACATATATACAATACGTAATAATCTTTTTCCAAAATTTAATTACGTAGACCGTGTTCATAATCTATCTGCTCATAAAAACATTATTGATAATCAATGTAACACCTTTCCCAGGCAGTACAAAATGAAACTTTACAATTTTTATTTTAGAAAACATCATATGATATATGTGTATATTTAGCAATTGTACTCATCAGTTTGCCCGCTGTAATATTTTTTTTTTTTTTTTAACATTCAACCTTTCATACTTACTCGCATCGAACGTTTTCTCTCTCTCTCTCGAGACTTTTCTGAATTAGATGTAATATTATTTTACGAACAGGCGCGAATGCAAAAACAATGATCGATAACAGAGCAGTCGAGCAATCTAATACAAAATCATCCTCGGTGCGTCCCACGGGAATCGCCTCGTTGACTGGCAAAGGCCTCTCGCGACTTCCCCCCGCCCCCCATTTCATTAATCGCTCGATCCAAAACTCGTCGGTCCAAATATTTATGCAAACCTTCCAAATCCCGGCGCTCCTCGATAGTGCGTCGCGTCTCCCTCTGCTACGAATAATTAGAAAAGTTCTGCCTGTACCGCTCGTCCTCCCGCGCCATGCGACAACCTCGCAAAATATCGTGTACATATATGTATATATATATATATATATATATATATATATATATATATAGATGGCCTCAAAAAATATGGTATATATACATACATAAATATACCGCGAGAGATACTAAAACAAAACAAATAAAAAATGAACGTTCGCCCTCCTCTCTCTCTCTCTCTCTCTCTCTCTCTCTCTCTCTCTCTCTCTCTCTCTCTGTCTTTCTCCCTTCACCGAAAAGTCACGCGGAACCTGACGTAGGGAGGCGAATCGGCTACTCCGTTGCTTTATAATCTGATTATTTATCCTCGGAGAGCGGAGTCCGTGGAGCGCTCGACCGTGTCGCGTGGACTGTGTATATATATATATATATAGGAAAAGAAAGAAGCCCGCCGAGACTACTCTCCTCCTGTGCTCGCGCTCGCTGTAAATCGTACCGATTTCTAATTGACCGCCGGGGCCGTGCACGATTGCTCCTGCGCGCCGACGAGGCGCCCCCGCAGCGCGAGGCCTGTTCCTGCAAATTAGGTACTTTGTTTCAGCGCTGTTATATTACGGACCTCCTCGCTCGGCTTCCTTTTCGATGCCGAAGCCCCCCCCCCTCTCTCTCTCTGTCTCTCTCCCTCCCACGGCCGTTTGTCTTGGTTTGAATTGAGTTATTCCACGGCGGCATAGACGCGCTTTCTTCGTTTATAATGGCGCGATTCGTTAGCTCGAGACGTATCCGAGACGCTGGCGATCGATATCGAGAGACTGTAAACGCGTCGATTGAATGCCGAAGTCGTTGATTTTTGTTAAATATTTTTAATTTACGGATTTATTAATTGTAATTGGCATATTGTTCAATTAGGGGTCGACGAATGCGCGGGTTTCATTACTAAAGTAAAAGGCATCATTGGACGTAGGGTCGATAGACTCGGCTCGGATTGAGCGAGGGAACTTTTATTACACGTATGATCACAAATTACAAAAAAAAAACAAAAAAACAAAAAAAAACAAAAACTTGCAGTGCAATAATTACACACCTCCTATTGCACCTATACCTTTTGTATAACAACGAATGTAAATTCGTTGGCCTTAATCGAAATTTTGCTCCAATACGTCAAAGGAGCTTTCTGCATGTTTATAATAAAAGAAGCCAAAAATTGATGGATTATGGGCGTGATTATGAATTTTTAGAGCTCACGATTTGCAGACCTGAAACTTGGTACGTTTGGATTCTCTGTATGGGTGGGTATTGATCGAGCAATAGGAAGGATTCCAATAAATAATAAAACGTCGATCGTTGGGCAAAAGAATTATAATGAAACTATCTATGACAATTTTGAGTTTAGCCTTCATTTTCAACTGAAGATCGATAACATTTCGATAACATTTACTCGTGCGATCTTAGTCAGGTAAATTTCCGTTGACTTTTGCAGTAAATACAATCGAAGATATAATTAAGAAAATCCATGTATGCGAACATATACGATCATTATGAACTTTTTTTGCTTGAAATGCTATTTTACCTGCAGATCCAGTGACAAACGTTGCAGTTTTCATGATATTTCGAGAGAAAAATCCTCTAATTACACAGTGCATCCAATTGAATTCAACGGCAGTTGTATCGTTAGTGATAAATTAAGAGTTTTCGAGGGAAAAATCATAGTTATCGCTCTCCATTCGGGCCGAATTCGTGAAGCATACTTGTGCGCTTCTTCACTTAAGTATTTTTTTGATAATGACCAATAACGAAAATTATAATCGAGTTGCTGTGAAAACGAAATAGACATATTAACATTTCGTATTATAGATTTGTAATTAATGAATAGAATTTTTCATTCGCAATCATTATTCATCGCCAGAACGTTATATGCCCATGTAAATTTAAATAATGTGTATAATACAATATATATAATGTAGTCTTATGAGAAATTGTATGAAATTTTTAAAGGTATAAGAAAATTACTAGTTGTTCTATTAAGCGGTTATGGATAGATTTTATATACTATGCTCATTCTTCATAATAACAACAACAAAAATATAACTATAATTATCTTAAAACTTAAATATATATATATATATATATATATATATATATATATATATGCATATGTTTATGCTCGGAAGAGACGAAGAGAGAAAAAAAAAGAATCGACCGACCTCGATAAAAGTATATCGCGCGCTCTTCATTCCCCGGGGGTGGGGGGCTTTGGTATAAAAGAGCCCTCGAAAGCTCGCTCGGCGTCGTCCATCGTCGGGCGCTCGCAAGCGATACTTTAGGCAAACAGCATTACATTAGCCGAGCTCTTCGTCAAACACATTTCAAGGGGTGGTCTTCCAACCCCCTTCCCCCCCCCTCTTTCCGCCACCGACTCACCCACCAAGTAAATTCCCCCGCTCGACATATCGCGTCGCTTGTATTAAAAAGTAACTTAGGATTCGACCCCGCCTCCGACCGCACAGCTCTTCTTGTTTCTTCAGCCCCATCCCCGCCTCCCCCAGCCCCCAAACCTATCGGTTGTTCCTCCCTCGCGCGAAATCCCATAATAAAGGAACGTCGCTTTACAACGCCAAATTTATCGAAATCGTCCAAGTTTCGGACGCGGTTTCGCGAGTAACGAGAGCGTCCCGCTCGGCGCATTAGTGCGTTTTTCTCCCGGCAACTTTTGCCACTCTACTCTACCCAAGCTACCCCCTCCCCCCCTCCCCCCTCTGCCCCCATACATATAATAAGAAACACGAAGGCTATAATGCAATAACGTTTCGAATGGCTTTAGTTATGCCGTCCGTGGTTGGGCTTGGTGGACCGTAGTCGTTTCCTCCGCGCGGCCATTGTTTCGCAGTTTAAGAACTTGTCAAGGAGTTATATATATATATATATATATATATATATACATATATGTGTATGTATGTATGTATGTATACTTACTGGCACATCTTGTATTTGTTGTATTAAAGAAGGGAGATCCCGGGGAATTATGGGAAAGCTCGGGACGCGCTGGCTCCTATACAGTGAGATATTGGTCCCGATAGTGCGGCAACATTTTTCATTCGCTTTAAAAGTATCTGGTCGATAGTAAGAGAGCTTCGCAATACCAAGCTGATACGATGTTTTATGGAAAATATTTTACTGGTATTGAAGAAAATTTGTTAGTAAAAAAAAAAAAAAAAAAACGTTTGGACTTCGTTTTCTAATAATATTTTTATGATTAGTATTGTCGCGGTACGTATTGACTTGGTATCGACGAGAAGATATCCAAAATATTGAGTATTGGAAACCTTGTTACTAAATTAAATTTCTCCGTAACCCATTCGCGAACTCTGCATTCAGGATATAACGGTATAAATTATCTTCAACTAATTTAAAAAATACAAATATTGCAGTCTTTATCGAATCCGCGTGAATTACTCGAGCTGAGATAAGGAGAACAGTTTATTATTGCAATTCATTTTATAACTATGACTGCTTATGTCAGAGCCTTCTTCAGAAATATCGTCGAAATATTAATATTCTGTCATTACTATGTAAGCTCGAAGATAAATTAAATTTATATCTTTATAAGTACATCCATGTAAGTTTTACAGTTAGCATTAATAGTTAAAATAATTGAAATAACCGAAGACTGAGCTTAGTCATAATCTAAATATTATATTGAAGGAAGACAATACAAGCATTATCTAATGTTCAATATTGTAAAGAAGAATTTGAAAAAAGATCACAATCGTAAAAAGAAAATAAAAGTTTGCAGCTTTATCAAAAAGTAATACTCAGTTAAATGAATTACTTTATAAATAACAATTGATCGTTCTTCAGCATTGTTTCCATACGCTTAGATAAAAAAATCATATATTAAACTTGAAAAAATGAAAATTCCGTTTAATGAACCATATTAACCTATCATTTACTAGAAAATATAATATTACATAACAGCCTATAATAGAATTACGCTAAAGTTATAACTGAATACACAATCTCGATAATGCTTTTATGCCGAATTAAAATTTTAAACTAAAAAAAACAAGGAATGCTTAATTATTATCCTTTATTAAAACAATGTCGATGTCGATATTCTAAATTGAATTATCGCACCATTAAACATATCGGATATTTATATAAAAAGTAATTCGTAAGACTTTGACACTCCTGTTTAATAGCATCATCGTAATCGTTCGAATCGCGTCTTTATGCCATTTCTATCGTGTCGATTCGCGAGTCTAAGAGGGGCGAGTCGCGCGGTCCGCGCTCAGCTAATCGCGCGGTGATTGGGGAGGGGGGGAGGGGCGCAGATCGGCGTTAACGCGCACAGGGCGAGGGGAATGAGAAAAAAGCGCGAGGGTTGCGGATGGGCCAAAAAAAAATCTGGATTCCCGAGCGTCGTGGATCTCCCGCGTTGGAATAGGATCGGCTCTCGATGTGACGAGATAAATAGTGTGCACGTATGTGTGTATGTATGTTCATGTGTGTATATATATATGCACTGCTCTAATACGCCTTGTCATGCTGACTACCGCGCTGTGTTATATGCGCCAGGCAGTGTAGCATATATATACGTAAGAATTCTTTTGATTATACCTAAGCCATGGTTTAGTTAATTTCCTCGGTTTTTCCGGTAAATTACGGACTTTTTTTTTTTTTTTGAATTCTTACTATTTCTAGCAGTTTTTTATGATTTAAGATGTCCGTTTAACTAATTGATTTTTGTATTCCGATGATCTTGTACGTTTTGGAATAATTCTAACTGTACTTACGTATTTTTGTCCTAGTAGAATTTAAAAGTGATTGAGCGATGCATGATACAGGACGAAATGTATGATTAATTCATGACGAGTGAAACTAACCCGTTTTCCTACCCCTCTCTTTCCAACCTGGAAATAGAATTAAAATGCGCAAAAACACGAAGTGTGCAGCGCGAAAATTCGTAGTATTGAAAAGTACGATTAGTCGTTGTCGCGTACCATCGCGATAAGAAATTCTGCAATCGGCATCGAAGGCACCCGCGTTGATGCATTTCGCGTACTGATTCAATCGCTCGACCTGTAACCTGCGACCCGTTGAAAACATCGAAGGCCTGTTTTTTTTTTTTTTTTGTTGGAGGATTTCGCGGCGGGCCAGCGTTTTTAAAGAATTAAACCTCCTGACGACTGTCCGGGAAAAATGTATCATCAGCTGACTAATTTATGTTCCCCGCACAGATATGAAAGGCGACGCATCTTGCGAGACTCAGGAGGATTATCCGAATATTTCGATCGCTGCCGCGTGCGCCATGGATTTGACAAAGCGATGGGCGAGGACGACCGGAAGGAGAATGAGAGGCTGCATCGAAATGCGTCGTCGTAAGTATCTAAAAGTATATAAATCTAATCCACCATTGTTTAAATTTTGGATAAACATTTTTTTAACTGGCTTATGGGCTGTTTTTAGTTGTCAAGAGCAAGGGATAAATAAAGTTTTTGCTTTTTCGTTTTAAATGACCAGTAATACTTGCTGGCTTGATCCTTTAATCTTCAAATATACTTGAAAGATATCCTTATATTATCGGATGCGTAATAATCATAATAAAATTGTAAACAACTCGATGTATTGTTCAGATCGACCTTTCGAATGATGCGCTGAGAACAGTACTAGAAAGCAGCTTAATCACTGCTTTGAACGACCACTGTAAAGCATTATGAATTTTTTTTCAATCATGTTATTTTTTTAAATCATCGAGATTTATATAACTGTAAAGTGACTACTATAAAAGCGCATCGGAGAATCCAACTAGATCGCAGTATGACCTATGACAACATACATTTTAGACCCTTTTAGCGGTCAATATAGCTCAGTATCCGTAATTTTTTAAGAACATGTCCTAATTCTTGGATACTTTTCGGAATGTTTCGAAAATTTTAATTCTAAAAATCGATAGCGCGTTTATGCGTGCTTAATGCGGAAGTCGGAAATTTCCTCTAACCACAGCAACAAATAATTTTGTTAAAGAACCATTTTTTCATTGCTATTAATTATACGGATAACATAACGCAAAAAAAAACATCCACGAAAACATAACCGACGCGCCGTACCGAGATAGGTTCTCATATATAGCGTTTTCAATGATTGCTGTACGACCTCGAGCAGGAGGGTATATATATATATATATATATATATATATATATATATCCTTTGCAAGTGCATTTGAGCATTAAAGGATTAAATGAGAAAGAAAATCATCTACATTTATACAAAAACGATAAATTAAATGCCTTTTGAAAGAAAGCGCCCCGATGCATCCTGCTCGCAATATAATGCAACACGCACTCATTATAGTTTTGATTGAAAATTGCGGCTCGCGCAAGATCGTTAAATTTCCAATCGTTCGCCATCCTAAGTAAACGTCGTCGTTGCCGCCTCTCTCTCTCTCTCTCTCTCTCTCTCTCTCTCTCTCTCTCTCTCTCTCTCTACTCCTCTCTCTCTCTCTCTCTTCCTCTTTTCCTCCTTCCTTCGAATCAATTACACGCGAATAGAAAACCATTTCGCGCGCAGCACTTGATGGCGCGGAGGACTCGTCTTGAGAAGAACGTTCGTATACACATACATACATACCTAAAGATATATATATATATATATATATATATATATATATACAGAGAGAGAGAGACAGAGAGAGAGAGAGAGAGAGAGAGAGAGAGAGAGAGAGAGGAGAGGGAGAGAGGGAGATGGGCCATCCGCGCGCGTTTTTCGAGGGTGAACCTTCCGCCGCCCACTCCTCCTTCCCTTCATTTTTTTTCGCAGCCGGACAAAGGCTTTGGTCACGGATATACACCCGGGCACGTGACTACCGCAAAGCCCTCCTCCATGAGTATATATATATATATATATATATATATAGGGACAGGTGTTCGCACCGCCGGGCCGTCGTCGACGTCCAAGTCGTTGTCTCCGTTCGTCCCTGTCTTTTTCCCTCCTCTTTTTCCCTCTTAACCTCCCTCCTCCCCCCCCCAACCGATTCCTCGGTCACTCTTCACCTCCTCCCTCTGGCCGATCCTTGAGCTTCGGCTTTTGCCTCCCTCCCCTCCCCCCGTCCCTTTACACTCGCGCGCGCGCGCGCGCGCTTTATCGAACGTTAAATCGTTTAGTTCTGGGAAACCGTTCTGCTACGCTCGAGCGATCGACAGGCCAACCTCGGCTCGCCGTTAACACGTTGTTGTTGCGCCCGAGGCGGTTTTGCGCCCTCCACACCCCACCCCCCCGCTCTGAGGGAATGAAGATATTTAAATCGTGCCGGGCCACCGCGCCGCCTTTGTCGGATGGGAGGGCCGTAGCAGCGTCGTTAGTACTCGCGGCACGGGATCCCCCTTTTTGCCGCCGCCGTACCTTAATGCACTGGCTAAGGGCAGTTATAGGTTTATAGACTTTATTTATCTATCTTTTATATTCTTTGCTTTTCAATTATACACCGGATACTTTGGATTATCCAACGTAATAATAGATTTAAATTCTTTATACGGTCAATGCGCTTTTTCCAATATCAACGCAGTCTTAACATCAAAACGATCGCTTATGTTTACGTTTCATTTTCGAATGTTTACAGTTTAAGGCGGCATTATTAAAAAGATTCTAAATTGATATTCGAATCGCTTTAAAAAATAATTTTGTTTAATTATGATTATTCTGTTAATAATATTTATCTACAATAGTCAATATTTTCTACATCAAAATTCATTGTGTAACTAATCTGGTGTGTTGAATCAAGATTCATTAACAGAATTTATCTTTACACTTGAGTAAGCATAATCATAAAATTCTGTTATAAAGCTGCGTATGATAAAGATGGGATTTCGAAAGAAATTGATAAATTTCATTTTTGATTTGGATAAAGCAGAGCCTATTTGGATAGTCTGATTACAATTTTCTCTATGACAGTGGTCATGGAAATACAGAAATAATGCATATATATATATATATATATATATATATATATATATATATATATATACGTAGATTATATCTGAGATTGATTTGAACAATTATCAACGTACGACATCATTGCAACGAAAGGTAATTTTGGAATAAATTTCAAAGTGAGAATTGCACATTTACTGAATTACATTGCTGAATACATACATATTCTAAACAATATATTTGGGCGGATCATACTTGTATGTTATCGCCGTACATTTATTCGAAATATCAACAATTATATCGAGACGATGCCTTCGATATCTATGAAATTTAACATCTCCCATTGTAAATCGAGAAGCGTGCGATTTTCCTCGGGTACTTTCCATAAATCTGTATTATTTATCGAGCAAATTACAAAAATGTCAATCGAAATATCACAGTTCTATGACACATCTTACGTATACGGTATCTTATACGCACGTTTGCGGAAAAAAGGATATCATAATCCGTTTGTCGTGCGAAATTTTTCACCGCGCGATTATCGCGATTGCTGTACGATTGGTCGTCGTCGCGGTGATATACCAAGAGTGCCAAGCGCGCAATTACGCGACCTCCTCCCCTCCCCCTCCCCTGGTTAACTCCCCGGCCAAGGTACATGCAGTAATGATCCCGGGCATGACAGACAGTGGCAGCGAGTCGAGCGACTATAGAATATACTGCTGGGAGGCGGTGCGCGCGCATCTGTGGCCCTTGATGGCTGTGGAAGCTCGTCGAGGACGAAACCGAGGCCGACGTTCGAGTCGCTTCCTCGTGGAACGCATGCCCAAGTGCACGCCTCTGTGTATGTATTCGGTAGAAGCATTATATATACGTACAGTCATAAGATATCCCCTAACTCGTATAGATATTGGAACTCAAAATTCGTCGAATATGCGACCCCCCCCCCCTGGCGGTCGAGTCGGATATTTACGGACAGACGGTCATTTTCTTCGAACTTTCGAAGTTTCAGTTCGATCTTTGAATTAGATACGGAAATTTTCATAAGAACGCGAGGAATTAACGAGAAAAACTTCGTAGCTAATTTTACGGAGGAAGGAGGAAAATTATACGATCGCGAATAAGCATGGATAGTTTGCTCGAGAACGGTAAAGAATATTCTCTCTCTTCTTTTTCTTTTATTTATTTTTTTTTTTTGATCCTCCGGGTAACCTTATAAATGGAATTTATTGCAAACGCGAAAAACACGGTTATTTTATATTTTAATGCAATTTGTTCTCTACAATAATTATCAGATATCGTATCGAAAACGACATGATGTCTTAATCGGCTAAAGCTACCGAACACCATTATTGGCCGGCTAACTTCCAACATCTGTTTTAGTTCGGATTCTCTTTGACGGAATGATAAGATGTGCTCTGAATTTATTCCGCGTCTGCATGTCCTTCAGTGTATTTGGACCGAACGATGCACAGTTTTCGAATAATTAGTCGCGTCGTCTTAAGGCGACGTCCGAACCAGAGCTCGAAAATTCTCCGCCTACCTCCAAACTTCAAAAAAGCCAAATAATACGAGCTCAACTTTTTGCAGATTAGATGAGAAAAGGATGAAACAGCGAAGTTCGTAGTCCTCGTCGCTTGCTTTATTTTTCGACATGAACAAAAAAAAACAACAAACACGAACGATTCAAAACTGCCATAAAGTAAATCAGTTAAACGATCTTATTACGGTTCTTTTTTTGAAATTATTCAAGAGCCAAAATTTACATTTCTTGTTAAGAACCGATCGCGGACATGGGTCTTAATGATAGAGACAATTTAACCACGAATTGCTACGGATAAGCTGGCATGTTTCGTAATTTTTTCTTCCATCTGTTCTTTTAGCAGGCCCAAATTTTTCGAAAATTAGTACATCATTTGTCGTTACCGATTATTTACGAATGCTAATGACGATTTGTACAGTATTAAGGTCATAGAATATATATATATATATATATATATATATATATATATATATATATACATAATTCACTTTCACAGGGAAATTCTATAAATAAATAATTCCTGTTTTCAATAAGTGATAATGTATTTCATCAAATTTATCTAAAAATATTGAACGTAGAGTGTAGAAGAAACTGTTGACTGATAAGCGGTGGTCGAGCAAAAAAATTGCAATAGACGCATTTGGTCCATTTTATATCAATTAAGCGCGTACAGCGGCACGATGAAATATCCCCGTGTATATAAATGGATCCAACAACTTATATACATATATATATGGTCAAAAACAAAAAAAAGGGACAGTGGCCAAACCATATTACACACCGTGTTTCTAGAGGTACGGTAGGTTGACAGCGAGAGGGTGAAAAGGAAAAGAGAGTAGGAGAGAGAGAGAGAGAGAGAGAGAGACGGGAAAAAAGATAAATCAGATAAAACGCCGGCAAAGTGTGATCGTTCGCGCTGCAGAAGAAAGGGGCGAACGTCGTACGGGCGGGAGGGGGCAGGGATGGGTTTCGAGCTCGGTGAACCGCGGCTTAAGATAAACCCTTCATCCGTTTCTTGCTGCGCCGGCTCTTCTTATTTCTCTCCCTCTGCCACTCCCCTTCTCTCTCCATCTCTCCCTCTCCTCCCTCGCTCTGTCTATTCGTCCGCGGCTTCGTTCGGCCTTTAATGTAGCTTTGATCGATGGGCGTCGCTCGCGGTGTATATACAGATATATATATATATATATATATATATATATATATATATATATATATATAGATGAAAATTCGTCAACCCCGCGGTCGACCCGACAAAGTTGACTGCGCGAGGGAGCGGGAGGGGCGGGAACGGCGAGCGAAGTGGCGCGGTAGGAATTAACATCGCCGACACTCCGTCGCGGTTTTCTCGTCTCTTTCGTTCTCGCAGAATTTTCAGCGCTCCGCTAATCGCTGCCGTCGCGGTACTTTCGCGTTTTCATAATGAGCCGGGATTTTCCGCGATTGACGGTCGACGAAAGCCGAGTAACTTTTCGGTACCGTATTATTCGAGGGCGCGTGTCGCGCGTAGACCTCAGGGCTTCGTTAGGTGGGGACTATCAGGTGGCGCGATCATCCCGAAATCGAATGGAGAGTCGTTTTGGAGGGTCGTTCGGAAGGGAGGGTCAATTTTCATTGTTAAACAGGAACCCTTATTTTTCGTTTTCATCGTTTCGATAGCCGGGAAAATTCTATACTTGAATAGTGTATCCGTGATTATCTAAGGCCACGAGAAGTGTAATGAAACTTTTTTTATTCGATCTGTCTATGCGATTCATTAAACATCGGAGCACTGATGAAAATACAGAAAATGATACATCATAAAGACAGGAAGAGTCATGGATACAGTAGTGGAATTCTTACTGATTTTCTTTTGAATAACGGTCCAAATTTCAGCTAATAAAATTAAGAGCTTTAATATAAAAACTGGCACACTTAATATTTAGCGAAAAATATTTCTAAGAAAACTTGCTTGTCTTATTCTTAGAATCGTCCGTTGGACCCTTCAGGCCATTTTAAAGATCATTGCAAAGTCGACTAATAAAAAATCGAATATAATAGGGAGATTTTTATCACATTAGCAGCGAAATGAAAGAAAGTGTTTAAACATTACATTCGAAACCGGCATTGGGCTCGGAATCACGATCATCAAGGAATTTCTTGAAGAAATCTCTGGAGCTTTTTGTACGAGCGTGTCCCTGTCGTGTACGCAAAATTTCGTAAGTGAAAAACCGACAGTTCCATAATCGCTTGTGAAGCGCCAGCGTCGCAATTGGAAAGTGAGGATTGGTTGCAGATTATCATAAAACGTTAATGAACCTCCGTGGATCCCCATTGGCTGCCGGGACAATGGGACGTCTCAAGCAGATTGAAACGTAAAAATTGTGTACTTATAGAGACGCAATCTGCAGGGGGACTTTCCCGTGATAGAATTTTCTCGACTGCGCTGCGCACCAACACTTCGATATACTTATGTATACATGGAGAAAAAAAAATTTACAACGAATTGTTTTGGTTTAACTCTTATCGCGGCGACAATACAATACTCTCTCTATCTTCTTTTTATACGACGACGCGACTTATAAGCCGCCTGAAAATTATCGCTGCGGTCGGGTGTCCGAACTCGCTGGTACGGGTGATTAAACATTGTAAACTTTTATATATATATTATATATATATATATATTAGAAAGCTCGAGCACGGAATTAACGCCTAATCGAACTTCGCGAGGAAGGGGGTGGGAAAAGGGGGATCGCCGCGCGCATTTTCGCGCCGCGACAAAGGAGAGGCGGGCGGCCCCCCTCCCCCTCTTCCACGTTCCGTACATAATGCGGCTTTACGCAGCGCTCGGTCTCTCGCCGCAGCGCGCTACTCTTTAATTTCACGCTGTTGAATGCGTTGTCGAGAAAGAGAGAGAGAGAGAGAGAGAGAGAGAGAGGGGGGGGAGGAAGAAGAGGGGATATGCCCGCGCTTTGCCGATTCGCATTTATAGTCGTTTCCTTTCTTTTCTATTATCTCCTTCTATATCTTTGTGCGTCCGATGCCAACGCATTTGCCTCCTTCCCCCTCCCTTTCTGTATAATCATTCCCTCCGTTATGGAAGGAGAGAACTATATAACTAGTACTACTACTGCTACTACTACTACTACTATTACCACTACTACTACAACTACAACTACTGCTACTAATACTACAACTACTATTACCTCTGCTGCTGCTACTACTACTACTCCTTTACTCGGCGACTTTTACGGCGGGAGTTTTCAATTTAATTGCTTCATTTTTATTGTTTGTCTTTACTTACTTAATATTTTTTTATTAATTATCACTTATGGTTAATAAAGCCCGCCTCTTGTAATGGTCTGAAAATATATGGGGCATACGGGGTATATATATATATATATATATATATATATATATATATATATATGTAGTAATAGCCGAGGGATATTTAATTTTTATGCAATTGACCGATTCATTCTCATAATATATATATATATATATATATATATATATATATATATATATATATATATATACACACATATATATAGCCGTCTGTAACTAACTAATTTAAAGTTCATATTTGCTTCCTGCGAAAAAGTATTGATTACTGATGCCATTCTTAAAAAAATGTTAATATTCAATATTATTTTATATTATTTTTCGTATGGCGCGGTTATTATAGAGCTTTACGATGATTCGTGCAAAGCATTAAAAATCTAAATGAGATTTCTGTTTATGTAAAAGATAATATATCTATCAATTCGATCGTGTAATGATTCGAAATTTGATTTATCGCTTCATTGAGAATTCTCTATTTTTTAATTTATATTTCTATAACCGTCGCTAAAAGCTAATGAAGAGCTTATAATATTAAAAACCATATTAAAATAATTAAATTGTATTATTGCGGCGCTGTTTCATATAACTATTTTTGAATTGAGGAAAAGTTTACAATAGTACGTTTAATAAATTATCATTGAATTTAAAAATAGTGCTGTTATTATAAGATAGAAGAAATACATGAAAGTAAAAGACTAATATTAAAGTCGCATTTGTCTCTTTCAGGTCGATCCGTCCAAGGTGCCCGTATATATATATATATATATATATATATATATATATATATATATATATATATATATGCAACTAATAGACTAAACTGCATACAAGCGGACCTATTGACAAAAAAAAACAAAGATCTTCATCAACTGATTCCAACCTCGTCCAGGAATGGAAAAGTCACTGTGTTCCTGCATCTCTCGGGTGATTACAGAGTCACATATGTATACACCTAATATATATATATATATATATAATAAATAAATAAATAATATATATATATATATATATATATATATTCCGGCGTTTTCCGGTCGCCGCCAGAAGCTCTGTACCTCCTCCCCCATCGAGTTCGTTGTCGGCGCCAGGACCGCGGCACGGAAGCAACAGCATCCAGGAGCGTCGTAGCAGCGCCAGCTCCCTTCCACATATATCAAGCGGTTATTGCAGAGACGCGGTACACACGCAAGAAAACTCATAATTTCCCCGGGATCTTTTGTTTCGCCTCGCCCCGCAGAGAGAGAGAGAGAGAGAGAGAGAGAGAGAGGGGGGGGTGGTTGATGATGGAAACAAAGCGGCCGAAAGACGCCCAGGGAATAAGTGAAATGAGCGCGCGCAAGATCAGCGGGCTGGTTGGGCCGGGGGGGGGGATGATCTGACGCGCGTCGGTCACGTGAAGGATCGCGGAGTGGCACTGAGAGACGATGGGAACGCGGAGGGTGGCTGGAGGGTGGAAGGGGGATAGAAATTGAAGGAAGACTTTAAGGTCGAGCTTTTCTTCAACTTTGTGGACGTGCGCGGGTACGGGTCAAGAGAATGGGCTTGTATGAAGGCAAGTGTATTATGGTATATATGGAGAAGAAAGAGTCGTGAAGACGAGTAAATATGTCATGGATGGGCATGCCTTGATACAAACATAAATATGTGTGTGTGTGTGTGTGTGTGTGTGTGTGTGTGTGTGTGTGTGTGTGCAACAACACGACAAATAGCCGTTTTATTTCGAGTCTCGCTCCCCGATCTAGCGCAATATATTTTTACGTTTATGCGCAGCTCCCGACTTGCGCGACATCTCGCGCTAAACTGCAGGGCGCGCATCCTCGTTTTCTTTATACGCGTCGACGGCAGACGACTTGGTTGTAGAGCCGTAGACAGAAAAAAAAGAAAAGAAAAAAGCAGTAAAGGAGTGATATAGATACGAATTAATTAGATATATGTTTGAGGGGATGTCGCATGAAGATCTGGCTATCATAACGTCATGTTAGATGGCCGGAAGTTTCGGCGGTTATTTTTCAAAGTTTTTTGATATGTTAAGAAAAAAGCGCAATATATCTGGTAGCTGTAGAAATAATAAAAATTTTAAGGTGTGGCATGTTTTTCTCGATGCCAATGTCTTCTAGCCGAATTTCGCAAATTATAATCGCAATTTTCGTTCTTTCAAAAATTTTCCGGTATATATTGAGTGTTCATCCTGAAAGTAAGATTGTTCAAAAATTCGTTTTTCACCGTTAAAATGTAAAAGTCATTATCCGTTATTCATGTATATTTCTTCAAAATTATAAAATAAATACACACTCAATTATACTTGAGGATGTTTTGTCGATTGGATCTGATTGAATTAAAATGAAGAACATCGCTGCCTTTTCTGTTGAAAGAGGATTTTATGTAGAAGAATTATCATTAAAAGTTAAAAAACATACTTATGAATTAAATTAATAAATATTTTTATCGGTCTTATAGCCTTTGTACAATAATATATTATACTAATATAAGTCAAACTGGCCTTTTTTTAACTGTCATTATATTAGTATAATATATTATTGTATAAAGATTGTAAGACCGATAACAATATTTAACAATTTATCATGAAATAATCTTGTTAGAACTTGAAATTCAAGTTGATTAAATGGCATTCAATGCATTTTTTTTTTCAAGTTCAGAAGAGAGATATATTGCGATAAGATACGCGCAAACACAGATATATAGCAAAAGCTATTGAAATTATCAGGTTTCTGGAAGTTACTTTGTATGGAAAAGCAAAATTGTTCTACCTTTTAATGGACGTACAGGACGATTAGGAGGTGCTTAATCATTCCTTGGAGTTCCTGAATTTTCGTATGGCATTTGATTTAAACTGTTCATAAAAAATAAATATGCTCCTATTAAAAAGGCTCTTCGTCTTCCAACAGCCTTTTTAATTGCAATTTCAGATCAAATCCAGTAATGCGATCATGAAAAATCTGGCGAAAAATTCTAAAAATTTCATGTTGTTTATCTTCTACAGGTCTTGATCGTGCATGTGACAATCGTACAGAAATGGTGCAGGATTTTTTTTAAGCAGCTCGTACAACGGTTATTTCAACTTTTCTCAATATCGGCCAAAGAAAGACTGTTTCTCAAACTCTTAAAATATGTAGGAAAAACGGGTGTCGCCCTTTTCGAATTAAGTGTCAATTTTTGCAGACCTGTGTATAATACAATATTCGTTGTCATCGATCTACATAAAGATATTAATCGCCATCTTCTTATTCCACTTGTACATATTAGTAAAACTTCTGTACGCATTATTTAAACAGTGGCTGCTTTAGCATACACACATGTACGAGCGCGCGCACACATACACACACTTTAAATTCGATTCAAATTTATACTTTAAGTATAGAACGTCCCGCTGGGTACTATCTAGAAAATACAAAATCCTTACCGATAGGAACGACAATTTTAAGAAGAATAGCACACACAATCGCGTAATACGCACGCGCGTAACTGCGTCGACAATCCGTATATATGAGTGTTCGGGAAAGCGAAATCCCGAGCGACCGTGCCGGACTCTGTCAATCTAATATATATATATATCCAGAAAAAGTCGAGTCGTGTCATAAGGATCGATCGCCCAGTTCCTTATTGGAATAAAGCCGCGCGGGCATGGCAGACGACTAATAAGTATATAAAACGACGCGGCAAACGGTAAATCCCGGGCGGCCAGACTGTTGAGAAAAAAGGAAAATGGCTATGCGTATAATGAATGCCGAGAGGTTGAGACTTCGGTGAAAACTCTCCCCCCCCCCACTTCCCCATTCGTTACCCGTTAAAAATGCAAAGGACTTTAATACCCGGAACAATGACACGCTTTGTATATATATATATATATATATATATATATATATATATATATATATATATATGACCGTTGATCCCACTGCGCTCACGAGCACGAGTTCTTCGGTGTTTTTCCGCATCTCCTTGCGTCGATGCCGAGACACTCGACCAGCGCGCAAGAAAAATTACTTCCCGGCCAATCGATCAATATGTATATATATATATATATATATATATATATATATATATAATCATCGCGGCACGCATGCTAATGGCCGGATTAATGCCGCTGCGCAAGCTCGGTTCTCGTGTATTCCCGTTTGGTTTTTTCTTGTGCAGGGGAGGTTTTGCAATCGCGACTCTTTGAAGTTCGTATATTATGCAGAGCTCGTCTGGTCTATGCGGACCGGACTATACGATGCTTTATATAAGTAACGCGGCTCCGCGGTAATGAACGACTGCTGAGTCCGTCATTCTCGCTATCAATCTGTTTCCTCCTCTTTCTTCTGTGTTTATCGATCTATCTCTTTCTAACGTTCAATATATATATATATATATATATATATATATATATATATATATATATATATAAAGCTCCTTTTTTACACCTCGTTGTTGTTCGCAGTCTTTTATACCCTCGCGTCTCATTACGCACTGGTACTCCGTGCACTGTCTACTTTTCTTACGTCGCGGCCAGCGAGCCAACGATGACTCATTCTCGTCGTCTTTATTATATTACTGGCAAGTGTCCCTCCTCTTGGATTCCCCCAAGATAATCAGTTCATAAAATGATTTTCACTAGAAACACGTACTACTCGATATTTTGTCCTGGAAGTCATGAATCTACAATAATTCATAGTATATGTAAAAATGCACGTTGCGCTTTTATTCACTGATTTGGAAATCAGCAGTTTTTGCGATTTACTAATCTCTGAATAATTCCGTCTCAAAAACATTCCTTGGCTTTTAAGACCATCGGCCAACAAAGCCAATTTTGCATACCTGCAGGCGAAGTAAACCGTACTTCGTTGAGGTGATTCTGAATCGAGTTCAATAGGCGGTAATCACAAGAGGCAAAAATCTAGGTAATAAGGCGGGTATGGCCGAATTCCCCATTCGCTGTTTTCCCCAGAATTATCAAGAAAATAATGAACATGTGGCTGAGCTTTGTCAGGAGGATCATCAAAGCCATATGTCTGTTATTCTTCTTCTCCGTTTTTCTCGAATTGCTCGTTTCAAACGCATCATATCTGTCGACAGACACCGGGCTTGACTTACGATTTTTTTTTGCGCCTTCGACCATCGTAATAGACGAATACTGTATATCCGGTAAGAATTCGATGCAAAAACGACTTCTCTCTGTGATGCTGTGGAAAAAAATTCGGAATTCAAAGGTGACTGTCGACGTTTCTCGTTGTGAATTCGGTGCAGCGAACCCGATTGCCTAACTTTTAAACGAATCCCAGTCATTTTAGACGCTTGTAAATGGCTCGACCTATCGCTCCCAACGATGGAGCAAGTTCTTCTGGTTTTTGACACGGATCTACGTCGAGTATTACATCAAATACTTCATTCTCAAACCTTTTTGTCCTACCCGAAAGCTCTGTGTCTTTGATAAAAATATAATCGCATTGGAAATGCGCAAACCAATTTTGACATATTCTAACATCTGAAGCATATAGTAGGTCGTGTTTCTAAAAACAAGCGATTAGTGTCAGATGCATTTTCCTTTCAATTCATCCACTAAATTCAATCTTCCTGCATATGCTGTGTGTTGCTGAGATTTAATTTGAAATTTTCAATGAAAGAAAAAAATGTTCTGTTTACACTTATGTTCACTGGAACAGGTCAAATTTGATAGATTTTTTAACGCTTTTTAAAATATTAGCTTCATTGTTAAAATATAATGCAGAAGCTAAGTACGAAGATGTGACAAAACTGTTTAAATTATAATTCTATATAATTATACATTCAGTGATTATCATATTAGCAGACGATCATATGCATGATATAATTAAGTTTCATCGTAATTTTTCAACTCTGCTAATGTAAAAGATCATTCAACAAATTGTATTTATTGTGTACAAATTCATTATTTATCTCCTTAAACTAATTTTCCTCTCTTCAATTCGAGTGTACGCTATCGTAATAAGCTTCCATATCAGTGCCGAAATATGTTTTTTGGGTATTTCGAAAAGTATTGTTTTACGAATAAATCAATTGTCAAATTGCAAAAAAAATCTTTGAATAATAAATGCGTGAAACAATTGTTATTGCAATATTCACTCGATTATGTGTATAGGTAGGTTTCATATTTTCATTTATATGCTAAGCTATTCTTATTCAGTGTAGAAGCAGGCTTGTCAAATTTTTAGGGAACTTGCAAACTCCGCTATCTTTTCGTGATTCGGGTTCTCTTTCTTGACCGACCAACACGGTCAAATCAAAGTTTGAAGTTTCTTTACCTGACCCCATTTCTAATACGGATAATAGGCCGTCAGTAAATCGTAATCAGTAATTTTACTTTTTAAAAAGGTTATTCCTTTCTCGACATTTGTATATAAAGTTTTTTTAATTACAGATTTTTCCATTTTTTAGCAACTTTAACCGCTGGTAAAATAGCAATTAACCGACTTTCATTTTGTCTAACATATGTAGAAGCAAGAAGTTTTTTTTTAGCTTTTCGCAATTATTGGAGGAATGAGTATCGATTGAAAAAGAAAATGTGTGTCGTTTGAGCTTATAAATTGCACCTTGTCTACACGACTATTTTATCATTGGAATAATATATATATATTTAACCTAGTGCGTTCGAAATTATTTTTAAATCCATTTGAATGACTGATTTGCAATAAGAAAAATACAAGTGAAGAAGAATGCAAGGAGGGAGATATAACAGGTCGATAAATAGTTAATCTCTCGTTCGATTCGCAGAAATTATAAAACTAGATCGAGCATTAAGCGATTTTCTAAAGATCGATACGTATGTATTTTTGTATAGCTTTATGCGACGATATTAATAATGGATATTTCGAGCATTATTAATTGTAATTTATGCTGAACAATGGGATTCCATTGCATGAAAAACTATAGAGAATCGCAATGAATTCTCGTTACTCCTTTTGACTTAATGATATTCAATTTTTTACGCATATTCATGCGATGTGCAATACATCGATGCGCAATGCTATTCCAATAAAAAAAAAAGATGAATTTCAAATTATTGTCTAAGATTAATGAACAGATCAAAGTATTTATCGAGATATTTGTATTATTTTGAATGTGCATGTGCGGTCGTTATTGCAAGTAATAAGGAGACTTATCATAATTGAACATTTTTTACCAATTACGATGTGCATAAACATGAAACGCGCGTGTATATAAAAGCATCAATGAATTCCAGTCCTCGGGCATCGATGAAACATCGTTGGAATACAGCGACAAGCTGTTACATATATATGATTCGAGCTCCAGGACGCATCCCGTGCCTATGACTTTGGCGCGCGCGACAGCCGTCGCTATACGACGATTCGCATACACGTCGATTTATTGCGATTTGTTTATTAGATTATTACAGCCGAGAGCGATCGGATAAGGCCGCGCAGGTATTATATATATATATATATATATATATATATATATATATATATATACATACATATGTATATGTATATAGATAAGATAGTCTCCTTCTTTTATTCAGATTTTTACCCCGTTTCGCGTAGTTTCGTTGCGCGCCGCTCGGCAGTCCCGCGCCAACCGAGCCACTTACGAATCGCTCGGGCAGATAAGGAGACCTCGGCGGCTGTTGCGCATTTTTATATTCTCCGTGAAAAATTTTTCAATCGGCCGGCCTTAACGCGCGCGCGCGCTTGCGCGAGCCCACGCGTTATTCAGCTCCAAAAAGCAAATTTGTAATTTCTCATTATATGGATAAAGAGTCCGCCCCCTGCCGCGCCCCGCTCGGTCGGTCACCGCTTCCTTCATTATTCGGCACGAGAAGAAGAGCGATAAAATTCGCGCAGAACGCAGCGTGGAACGACAGTTTATTAAGATAAAGCCGCGGCGTATAAATATCACCGAATAACAAGCAATTAGCTGCCATATAAGAAGGCGAATAATCCGAGTTGAGTCTCGTTGAACCGGCCGTGTTGTGGACTTCCGTGCGAATGAAAATAAATATGACTAAAAAAAAAAATTTTTTTTTTTTTTTATTAATTTTGAAAGGAATAAAATAAAGGGTGGAGATTATGTATTGTGCGGTGATAATGATGATATATATATATATATATATATATATATATATATACATATATATATATAATTAAATTAAAAGCTACATGTACATATGACTGCGAGATTTATCTTGCGGATCGCTCCGAGTATTTATATTATATAATAACAATAATAATAAAAGTTAAAGAGAGGAAAAAGCAGAAATGCAATTCTATCTAAATATATATCTGAAATGTACATAATGCGCTCTTTTATAATTCAAGGACTAATTAAATAGAGAAGTGTTTGAGTTGCTGTGTGTATATGCGCGCGCGCGCGCGTGCGCCTTATCGTGTCGAAGCCTCGTTTAGCCGATAACGTCCGGTGAACAAGGAGAAAAAAAGAAAGAAAGAATGAAAGAAATGGTATATGGATATGGAAAAAAAGGATCGCTCATCGCGAAAGGGAAAATTATAAGAGGGTGTTTCATGCGTCTATACATATGCATATATATTATGTAATGCGTGTATTTGAATGTATGTGTGTGTTCGCTCGCGCGCGAGGAAGTTAAACGTCTAACCAATTAGAAACGTACTTAACGTATTAATGGGAATTTATTGCAGAATAGAAATTATTTATCGCTATTGGCTTACGCAGTGCCGGCCCAAGCCTAGATTACAGAGTGTAACGAAAGTAAAGATATAATGCTGAATAATTTACCGGGCGTCGCGCCTTATTCGACGAAACGTCCCGAAGAGATACTGGAGGTTTTGGCCAAAAGCGATTCAACGGGCTCATTCATTATTCAAGGTCGTTTGAATGTCAACTGCCTTTTTTATGGAAAACGAATCCTTAGAAGGGATTCCATCATCTATGATTAATGAACAGCACGATTTTGATTCATTCGTCCCTTTATTGGCGACCGAAAGATCTCGCATGATTTATGCAACGTTGAATTTTCAGCTCTTTTCTCGAATCCAAAATAAGGGTAGTTATTAAACTCAAAGAGCACAAGTTAACTTTCAAATGATATTCGCAAATTTAGCAATTATCAATTAAGGCACGTGGGAAGGTTTGGGAAGCATAGGGCGAAAGAAGAGAGAGCGAGAGAGAGAGAGAGAGAGAGAGAGAGAGAGAGAGAGAGAGAGAGCGTGGAGACAAATCGAGTTATTTCCGCTGTTTTTAAAATTCCGTACTCATATACGTACATATGAGTACTATACGTCTCGCATTTGGATATCGGGAGGACGTGCAATTAGCTCGCGTCTGCATCTGTACACGAAGCCTCCCCGTAGTAGGGTTGATTCAATTTTTCAACGTCATTTTGCTTATACATATGCAGCGCGCAGAGCGCACACACATACACACTTACATATATATATATATATATGTATGATTGCACGTGTATGTGTATATACGTTTGTACGTGTCAATGATATCCATCGCCCTCGCTTTGTCCCGTATGCTAATAAAACGTTTAGCGCGCAAGAGTCGCTTTTAATTATATAAATTTGTTAATAAATTGCGCATTGTCCCGCTCTCCTCCCCAACCCCCTCCATACGTTTCGGCCTTATCGCCGCAAGATTTGTTCAATTGTAATTTTTTCCCCCGTTCGGTTCCCACTATCTGCCCGTACAGTTGAAAATAATTAAAGAGAAAGAAAAAGAATCTTGGTACGATCTTAGCCCCCCCCCCCAATTACCATATTAAACACATTATTGCGGTGTCTAAAGAGCGCGCGCTGCTTTGCATCCAGCGAAATAATTATATCGCACTTTATATACCAATTATTAATCAGCGCTCGTGTAAAGGAGCAACTGTTTTTTCTACGTACATAAGAATCCATTCAGAACGAAGATATATCTTTCACATATTTCTTCTTGCTTCTGCCCTGTCGGTTCATATCTTCAATTATTCGATCGTGCAATTTAAATGGCTGTTTTGTTCAAGTATTAATTATAAGTATATATATATATATATATATATATATATATATATATATATATATGCATCTAAAATATGAATTAAACATACAACAAAAGAAAAATCCTCAGTGTATTCATTCGGTAATTTGCCCTTTGAAACGATTTAACAAAATTGAATTTTCATTACGAGATCGCATTGCCGATTGAGCGCACTGCCGATCCTGGGGCGCGCATGCGCATCATGATTTCTGTTTCATCCTTTCCAAAGGCTAGATCTGTAATACAATATCAATTACAAATGGTTACAATTACGATGGATGTTTTGAATAAAAAAAAAAAAAAAAATACGCGCTTCCCTTTCCACAAATGACAGATATCTTCATTATTACGTTTCTCATATCTCCGTTCGATTCAGAGAGAGAATTTTTACTCGCCCTACAGCGTGTGCAGCGGAGTTAAATAACGTTGCTCGATAAGAACATTTATCTAAGCCAAATAAGACGCCCATCGAGCAAACGATAAACGTATATATTACTGATCTCGCGCGACAAAGTTATCGGATCTTGTAAATTTGGACACGAGCAAGCCAATTTCAATGTCACGATATACACGGAAAATTGTTCCCAGTCTCGGAAGAACTAATTATTTTTTGTGGAATAAAAGTCAATTATCATTATTCGTATGGAGCGGAGCGTCAAATTGCAGAACGCAACAGCCCTTGATGAACGAAATATCGAGAAAGTGAGATTAACGATTCGATTGATCGAATGGAATTTTTCAGAGCCGAAATAGCTTTAAAGAAATCCGATTGGATACGCATTTGTGGAAAAGATAGGGAAAATATTTAGACACATCCAGCGATTGCGCTTTTGATTGACATAACATTTCACAATGGGCTGCGATAAAATATTATGACTTTTTTATTTATGCATGGGATTTCGTGCGCGACGATTCAACAAACCACAGATTTTTCTATAGTACTTGCTATTAAACTGTAGGAAAAAAGATAAAACATCGCATTCTAAACAAATAAAAAGTATATTTATCGCTATTGATTGATAATTTAAAAATCAGTGACTTCTTTTCAAACGATATGTCAGTCGATGTCAAGAGTAAGGTATATATCCGTATAAAGACCTATCGTTCTTCATACCGGTTCATTTTAATCAACCGTCTGATTTCGCAAGTCCGCCGAACAATACAACTTTTAACAACGAGTTATCCATTCGCGTCTCATCCTCGAAAATCGTGTGCATTAAGTACGATTGAATTAAAACTGGTGGACCTAGTCAATTTAAAACAAAAAACAAAACAAAACAAAAACAAACAAAAAAGTCATAGCGAAACCATCCTGGCTCCCGTTAGACTGCTCCCGTAAAAGCGCATCGATCACGATCGTCGAAGAATTGACATCGGTCCGGCGGGATATAATGGACAGGGCAGGGAGCCATCGATCCACGATCGCCCGATAAATCATCGTGTGGCTAACTCGCGCTCGTATACAAACATACATGCATATATGTGCATACGTATAGATGCACAGGAAATAGTTCGATCGCGGCGACCTGCATATATATATATATATATATGTATGCATGCATAATGGATGCATGCATCGCGCAGCCGTGGTAGCGCGTCATCGGTAGCTTCCGCGAAATCTTATTACACATAGGCATATCTTATATACGCAGCTGGCTCCGCGGACGCGAGTCCACGGTGAGGCGCGCGTATAAAATTTCACGACAGGCCTTTAATATACGGGATTCTCGAGTTTTTCCTATAATGTCGACTCTGCGAGAGTCGCTTGAGATTTACATAAGCTCTGGCGGAGCAGAGAGATGTGCATGACGATCGCGTAGGCTGATTCCCCCCTCCCCCCTCCTAGCCAACATATTTATATAAACTAGAAATGATAGAGGGAATAGTGTGTATATATGTATATATATATATATATATATATATATATATATATATATATATATATGTAGTTATATTCAAATTTATGAATATGAACATTTATAAACAAACAATAAGAATATAAATCGGGGTATCAGTTTCCGTCCAAAAAAAAACTCGAAAAAAAACGAGTAAACCGGCTACTTTATCAAATTATTTAAATTCTTCAGCTAGCGAATTTATTTTTGTTTTTTTTTTTGTTTTTTTTTTAAGCATATAACTATCGACTTCCGATAAAATGCATTTCTATTCATGTATTTATTTGAAGATAGCTGAGACTCTTAGATCTCTTAGAATATAGCTACAGACTTTGGATAAAATTCAATCGGCTCTTTATCGTTAAATTGTACATAATAATTTTACATATTTGCTTATATATTAAACTCGCTAGTCTTTGAAATATTATTAATTATTATTCTATTTCTGTTCAGAAACGAGCATAATTAAAAAAAACATGATCCAAAATATATTTTCAAATTATTATAATTCAGTAGTGATAACGAATTGTTCGATTTGATATACGAATTATAACTAAACTAAACAAATACCATAATAAACATATTATTTTTTAACCGAATATCTATTATAATAACATAAAATAATGTAAAATTATATACAATTTTTAAACGTACAAATTCTAATTCCATTTATTATCTTACTTTTAGATTTGGTGACGAACGTCGATGAACCGGAGATTTTTGTTTCTGCTTTAATATTTGTCGAAGGCTCGCCGCAGTCAAATATTGAAAAGGCATGTATATGTATATTGTATCGTTATCGGAATATATTTTAACTTCATGAATGATTTACGCTTGTTTTCTCAAATTATCTTTGAGAAGGAAGAAGGAGAGAGAGAGAGAGCGAGAGAGAGAGAGAGAGAGAGAGAGAGAGAGAGAGAGAGAGAGAGAGAGAGAGAGAGAGAGAGATGACTGATAAAGCAAACGATCGGAAATCTTTTAAGAGCATATAATCTAATATTGATCATTTCAGTTTTAGGATTCCACGCTGCAGAACCGTCTCGGACTTATCATTCATATGCTTATAGAAATCATCATTTAAGCCATGGTGGAAGATGAGCGCTTCGATTCCTTATCGAATTTACGAAAGAAATGCAAACACGTAGCTCTTTATCAACGATTCAATATTAATTCTTGATAATTTCTGGGTTAAAATTCAATTGCCTTATGCATTAAGTGTAAGTATGAGGGGACGGGGGAGCAATGGAATTAGTAACGGACTCGTTAGACGGAAAGAATTTTCCATTGATGAGTTGCCGTCTAATTGTACGAATAACTTTTATCTATATTTTCTTTGACATTGCATGTTTTTCCATCTAAATTTGTTCACTAATCCGAGGCTTTAAGGAAATTTCGATGCTGGTTAAGCAATCCATTAATTATATTTAAAATATGTTTTAATATCGGAATTATAAAAATGGAATGATTACAATATAACGGTATTTTTAAAAAACTTAAAAATTCATAAATCTAACAAAATTTAAAATTTAAATGAAACAAATATTAAGATAAATCCGTGCAATTGGGTGAATTTTGAGCATCTTTAATATAACTTTTATTTAAATATTAAACGTATAAAACGATTACAGCAGTGTGACTGTTTAAATCCCATAAATATAACTATTTTACTATATATACATAATAAAAGTATAATAGTATTTCATTTATAATTGAAAAATCGGAGACAAAGTTACAATTTTCCAAACAAAATTATCAATTCAAATTATAATTAATCCACATAAATTAAAAAAATTAATTCTCAATGCTTTTACTTTCAAATACAGTATATAATAGGGTATTTGAAAAAATGACCTCATATAACTATATATATATATATATATATATATATATATATATATATATATATATATATTCTAAAAACAATGCTTTCTCTCTCTATAAAAGCGCAATGAAATCGAATTGATTCAATTAGAAACGGTTCGATATTCTAATATAAAAAAAACTTAACCTCATTCCCCTGTGGTTCTGGCAAATCGAAGAAATTCGGTGAGCTCGCTTTTTCTTTAACCGGTCGAAAGATAGAGAGTGAAAGGGAGAGGGAGAGAGGGAGAGAGAGAGAGAGAGAGCGAGAGAAACAGTGCGACCGGACGAATAAAAAGAAGAAAAAAAAGAAAGAGAGGAGAGAGAGAGAGAGAGCAGAAAAAAGAGTCAGGCGTTGCGGGTGTACACGGAGGGGAGGGGTAAAAGAGCGAGAGTAAAAGGCACAGGATGAATTCTCACGAGCGGTATATGGAGAATATATATAGCCTTGGCCACGCGATTATTATTCGTCGATCAATTCGCCATAAAATCTCGGATGATTTAAAAGGAGATGCAGAAACTAGTTGAAACACCCCCATCCCCTATCCTGGGTAATCACCAGCGGGATCAATGAGGCTCTCTCTCTCTCTCTCTCTCTCTCTCTCTCTCTCCCTCTCATTCTCCCTGTCTCTCTGTCTCACATCCTTTCTCGTCGTGCGCGCGCGGGCGCTCGAGTTTGCATGACCGTCTCCTGGTGCTCCTCTCTGCCCTTCTCCCCCACCCCCTCCACCTTCACTCCCGCTCCCGCTGCCAATCCTTAATAAGCGGTTTGCCGCAGAACAATCCGATTAATTCGAGAGAGTGGCTCGTTCGGCGCTATTCGGCCCCGCTGCTCCCTGGACCGAGGCGCGGTCTGTACCTCTCTCTCTCTCTCTCTCTCTCACTCTCTTTCATCTGCACTCCTCTCTTTTTTCTGCCCTCGTATTTTCTTCTCCCTTCTCCCTCATGAGAGGAAGAATGAGAGGGAAAGAGAGAGAGAGAGAGAGAGAGAGAGAGAGAGAGGGAGCTCAATCCTATAGCTCTTCGACTTAGGCACATATAGGCATCGACGTATCGCGGTAATCATAGTGTTTCACCTGCAGTATTGCCCGAACGTGACTCTTTCTCTCTCACTCTCTCTCTCGCGCGCGCGCGCGCGCGTGGGCCGTTTTTCTCTCTCGTCGGCATGAATATACGCGACGGGAAACGATCGTTGCCGCAGCGGCGCGCGTCTCGCTCGCTCGCTCGCTCGCTCGCTCGCAACGCACGTATTACATGCGGTCGCGCGGGAGCACTCGCGCCGAGGCGAGTTTATGCGCGCATCGCGGGGTCGCGCTGGTGGGAGTCGACGAAAATTAATTCTCGATATATAATTCCCAGGGGAGCGTGGGGCGGTCGGTCGAGGGATTTTTTTCTCCCCCCATTATTGTTATAATGATCAATTGTTTGAAATCGAAGCTACGATCGATTGTGGAATGAATTTTTTCCTCTTCTTCGAGTTCGATACGGAGCGAGATTCTTTCTTCTTTTTATCATCTCAATGTGTAAAAATTTTCTGATGACATATTATAGAAAAGGTATTGTTGTTTATTACTTTCGAACTGATAGAAAAATACAAAAATCAGTTCAAATCCTCCGAAAATTTGTAAATTTTCAAATTAAAAAAAAATTTGGAAATTCCATTTTAAATTTCATACGGATATCAGATAATAATATTTCATTAATTTCATTCAGCTTGTAATGTCTTGTAGTACTTCTCGATGTTTTAAGATATCCTACGGTTTGATAGTTTAGTGTAAACTCATTTACGATTGGCATCTCAGCTTCTACGCTTATTTCTTTTATCTCTGCCCGTTTTTCATTGGCTATGGATGAACAGAAAATGGAGCGTCTGGTAATAGCGCATTTGTAACATAGTTCACAATGAGCTGCCAGCTGCTAAAACTGTCCTCAGTGTTATTATTAATAAATATAATATGAAAAATGTATATAATATGTATCATTTCACATAATCAGTATTTGTGGCGTGTAACTCGATTGAATTGTAAATATATAAGCCCCTTCCTTATTTCAACGCTATTCATTCCTATTGCCATTGGTACAATCATATCCATATGAAGTTAGAAATAATATCCCTGTCTTTTGTAAAATTAGCCGTAGTCTGTGTTCTATTACCTATTCGAACGCATGTCTTATAATCTGATTTAAAATTAAAAATTGTACTTATGTCGACTGTTCTGAATTAAATTAATAAATATTTTTATCGATCTTACAGGCTGTATAATATCATATATTAACTAAAATAATGACAGTCAGACTGTCCTTGTTTCTGTATAAGATTTGTCACAATCTTTACAATTTATTTTGTATACTAGAGTATATTATAGTATGTTTGTATGTTGTAAATTGGACAACACTTATCATTCCTTATTAATATAGAATTTGTATTTCGCATTTAAGTTAAAGTAAAAAGGGGGGGTCCCAGAAATGTTATACTATTAAATTTAGATTGGGGATAGGATATATAAAGTAGCATGCTGGATTTTTGAATTTAGTTTAGTTCCTGAGGATGAACCGTAGCGGTTCGAAATGTCGGACAGGAAGGTGATCCTAAATTTAGGGTGATGGGGGCAGTCAGGTTGTTCTTTACTAACATAGAATAGTACTTTTATTTTATTTTTTATTTTATTATTAATTTTATTTTATTTTTATTTTTAATTTTTTGACATAATTTATTGTAGTAATAAGTTTTATTTCAGATTCTACGGGGGTGATCAGAAACAAGGACAGTCTGACTGTCATTATTTTAGCTAATATGTGATATTATAAAGACTGTAAGACCGATAAAAATATTTATTAATTTAATTTTATAACCTGATTTACTTTCAGCTAAAGCAAGTGCTTACATTTTTCGACCAGAGGAGTACATACATCGACGTAGACCAAGAAATGTCTATCCGCAGGCATATTCAGTCTAAGTGAACTGTCGTATTGAATGCTTCAGAAGTCAGACCGAAGCAGAGAAACTTATGTCACCTTTGCTCTCACCCATCGTTATTTTGTTTCATCTAATATTTCGTAAAGCAGTTTTTGCTGTTTTAGGTAGATATTTTTTATTATCGATGATAGCGATAGACCTTGAACGTCTCCTGCAATTCTTTCATTATTCTTGTCCATTATTTGAAATCCAATACACTTCGAACGTCGACGAGCATCCATAGTATTACTGGTCGAGCTTCACTATAACCTTTTCTCATCTCATAAAAGGTATTCGTTAATTATAAACGATGCTAATTGTTACTGAGTTTTTATACGTACGTATTTTTATTCGGAAAATTTTGATGCGTCAGTTTTGGACTAAGCAAAATCTCGAATGTCTCCTACAGTGTTAAGAGCATAGAGGTCCTTTAAAAAGACAGCAGTTCCATGTCTCCTTATCTCTGCCCAGGAAAACATCCAGAGGTAACGACACAACAAACTGAAGAATTTCTCTTGCTTAGACCTGGAGCTTTGCTATGAGGAAATCTACCCGCATGATAAGTGGGACATTTATCTTCACCTGATCATCGGTCTCATAAATTTCTCTGCATCGTTTATTTTGTACTATTTTGTACAATAATTATGTAATTGTTATCATAGTATACATAATAATAGAAACATTTTGTAATTGTTGACCCACGGATCAGAGTCCACTCCATCCATTAGTTTCGTTGAAGATTTCGCGTTTTACTACCATTTATGGCGAATGTTAAGCATCTATCTGGCAGATTTCTACTTTGCAAATGACAAACTTACCGAGCTGGATTTTCATCTCGATCAGACTTTCGGTGAACATCCCTGAATTCGATGATCTCTGTCATTTACCAGTAAGTCTGTTTTTTTTTTTGTCTGAGTAAACGTTTTTACAGTACAGAGATCACACAGGGACATCGTAGTGGCCATTAGTTGCTTCTGTGAATGCCTTCACTCTCAGGTATTTTAAACTGTGAGGTGATCACCTCTGGGAGAGATTCCATAGTTTTTCCTATATCTAGGCCTTTCTGTTTCATTTCTTACATGACTGTGAGAGAAACTTTCATTGTATTACCATGTTCGTAAGTTCGACAGAAACGTATTGACGAGCAATATAGCTAGCAATGTAATACTGTATTACCCGCCACGCTTTCACTGTAGTCCCATTTCTGTCGGATCTTTGCCCGATTTTAGTAGAGCCTTTAATAAGATCCGTCATGTTATAATACTACGTGCTCAAGTCCCGTGACTGTTTGTCCTGTATGCTATCTCTTCATACGGCGGCAGCTAGTAAGGAACAGACATACTTTCATTCACGTTTCATACTTTCATTCACTTTCATTTCGACAAATCTACATTTTTCACAGGCTAATAATAACATTTAAGTTTACATGCCATTCCACTTATAATGAGATTGCGTCTGGCATACGGACTTATTTTAATAGAAGCTTTTTAAGAGACCTATACGAATTAACTTACTTTATTTTAAAAACAAATTGAAGCTATTTTATTAAACTATCGCTATTTTATTTATATAAATTTCGCCTTGAGATAATATTTCATATTCTTTCGAGAAATTCTTATATCATTAAATTGTGAGTATTTATTAATTTTTCATTAATATAGAAAAAGAGAAAGGGGAACAGATAAAAAAAGTTGTTTTCACGCACTGAAAGATAATCTGACGAATATTTGACTAATAATTTAGCAAACGAAGTGCTTAGTCAGCCTCTTTTATAATAAAAATAATTTTCATTTTCTATAGCATATTTTGATAGCGACTAAAAATCAATACCAAGTTACCAGTATTCGAAAGAACGTCGAATTTTCGCAATAGCATACTGATATTTTTTGCTCAAAGCTGTGAAAAAAAAGATAATTTTCCATTCGAACGTAGTTAAATCTAGAATTGTCGTCGGATATCACTAAAACTACAGAGCTACCTAGGTATTTATTTTCATTTAAAGAGAAAGCGTATTTTAGGAAAGCGATGTCTCGAGAGTGGAATTTCTCATGCTGTTCGAGAAATAACATGGAATCATTGACTATTTCTCGGTTTCGTACAGTCAAGCACCGTTCCGCATTTCGGATGTCCTTCGTGTATTATTGGGATGCCCTTACCGTATCTATTCTTACTACTTAATTCCCGCCCTCTTTCTACTTTTCAGATCCCCGCCTATTCCATTATACTTCTCCCACTGAAGCACCTATATAATTATTTCCTAATATACTGTCCCCTAACGTCCGCATACACTATTATTCTTTTAGTGCAATACTAAATTATCTGCATAATTCTTTTACAATAGTCACTACGATCATTTCATTAATCGTAATATTTTAAGTAATATTATTTACAATATATTTGCTAATATAATTTTAAGTTAATCAATCGTCTTCTTAAACGTCAGATTGACAAATTGTTCGATTATTATCCGCTTATCTACGTGCTGCCTATCCTCGGCAATCAGTCTTTAAACGTTTAAACGGCAAACTCCATCCCCTAGTCCTCGAATGGTGCAATCGTCAACTTCCAGTGATTAATCAGTTTCCAACGATAATGGAGCGACTTAACTATTGACGAAAGGTGCTCGGGAATCGCATCGCCGAGAATTTCGAATTACTCGGCGGCACGAAAGCCTCTACCTCGAAGGAGATGCGCGTGCCTCAGCGCCTCGAGCGATATATATATATATATATATATATATATATATATATATATCGTCGGCTTACACTCTCGCTCTCGAGAAACTCGAGGCATCCCCCGTTCCCTGAAATTTATTAGTGGCAGTCCGCCGCGCTCTCGCGCTCGCTCGCGGGAGGATAATTCGCTCGCGCGCCTGCCGCTGCGTGGAATATCACTATATACGGTGTATGGTCCCCCTCTCTCGAGAATATATTCATCCGTTAGATTATCGGAAATCCCATTGCATGATCGCGTGGATCTTATACACAGCGCGTGCTGGCGTGTTTCGGCCTTTCCTCCCTCTCCGTTTCTCTCCTCTCTTTTTATCCGCGCTCCTTCACTCTATATATCCCATTCTCTCCCTCTCTCTCTCTCTCTCTCACTATCTCGTTCCTTATAGTTTCCGCTAGTTTTTCATTAGGCTCCGCTCCTTTCTCGGGAGAGCAGGAGTGGGCAGAGGGTGGGGGTGGGAGAGGACGAACGAGAGAGGGACTTATTTCTAGCTGCAATTTGGCGCGCTGCTACCTCCGGGAAGTCAATTCGAGAGAGCCTGCGGAACTCCAATCGGCGAGAATGGACGCAAACGGCTCACAATTTTAGTTTTACTATAGGTATGCGTGTATATATATATATATATATATATATATATATATATATATATATATATAAAGAACAGATTGCTTCCCCTCCTGCGCGCGATCGCGCTCCAGTTTCGGCAGATTATTATTGTGGGAGTGAGAATTATTCCGAGCGAGCCACGATTTTTCTCCCATCTATTCGTGTCTCTCTCTCTCTCTCTCTCTCTCTCTCTCTCTCTCTGCATATATATATATATATATATATATATATATATATATATATATATATATATATAAGTTTCTAAGTAAAGAACTAACAGAAATATTCAGGAGGAACGATATTGCATACCTGTTTTATTTTTCCTTCTTTTTAGTTCCTTGGTGAGATTTACACGAGCGTCCCAGCTGTTGTACAAATATACAAATTAGGCAAGGAGCGCGCACTTTCGGTCCCGCGGAATTCCTCCGCGATTCAGAGATACCGCGAGATTTTTGAGTACTTCGCGACAGGGCGCGGCGCATTTTCTCTTACACGCCCTTGTATGCTCGCCTGTACAACGTGTATCCTCGTCGGGCTCAAAAGCAGAGCAATTAAACGTTCTTTCTCTTCCTCCCTCTCTCGCTCTCTCTCTCTCTCTCTCTCTCTCTCTCTCTCTCTCTAGCCTCTTAAAGTCAAAGCCGTGGTTCCTCCGACAAATGCGAACGCCCGGCTATATAGGCCCGCGAGCATTTAGCACGACATGTCGCGCGCGCCTATAACTTTTTGCGACCTCGTCCCCCTGCCCCGTCCTCGTCGTGTTCTTCGTGTGCATATATTATAGCGCGCCACATGCGCACGTGAGAATGACGATTTTAAGAGAGATGCGTGTATATATATATATATATATATATACAACGCTCGTATACAGTAATCTGAGAAGGTATAATATACACCCCGCACACGTATATATGTGGCTAGAGAGATGGGATCTGAGGCAGTGCGTTGACGACTCCCGTGGACTCCTTTGACAGTCTGCCGACGGGACTCTCGTCAGCTTTTTACCCCCCCCCTCTCTCTCTCTCTCTCCCTCTCATTCCCATATACTCCGAACTTTATTTTTTTATTCGCGCGTTAAGACGACGCGCTGCAGGGCATAAAGCGGGCCTCCGCGGAATCCGCGCGCCTCGTCGGAGCTCCCCTCCCCGTGTGAGAAATTCCTTTTTGCATCTTGCGCTGTGGGACGACGGCGCGATGCGCGGTGGGGGGGGGGGCGAGGATGGGTCGAGCTACCTTCTCGCTCAGCCGCGCCGAGTTTTCGGCGAGAGATTCGAGGGAATTTCTGAGACGTCATGCTGACGCGGCGATCGTTCGTAAATATATTTTTCGCGCGTGCATATATATATATATATATATATATATATATACACATAATATATATATATATATATATGTATATACATATATACTATTTATCGAAATGAAAAAGCGAAACTATGAAGTTTCTAAATATGAATAAGTGAAGATTTCACTTTTTCTCTCCAAAGGAATGATTACTAAACGTGCATTGGGATATTGAATAAGCAAATATCAATAATTATTTCCTTCTTAACTGTTACGATTTCATGTTTAACGCCGTTTTGTTACGTAACAAGGCAATATTTCAAGGTAGCCTTTTATAAGGCGTACAAACTTTTTCCAAGATTATTTTTCAACTTGAATAATATCGTTTCGTTTTTCATTAAATGATTAAAAAAAAAAAAATAGAGTATCAGAAAAAAAATATATAGATACAATTGTATGTATTTTACGCAGCAATTTAGCGACTGTTTGCCTATTTATTCAGTTCGCCGAACGAGTCGGAATCAGCGACGAGTTGTCCACTGGGCGTGGAATTATTCCTTCCCTTTGCGCGCTCGCGGAACCTATCGGTTGGCTCGTTATGTCGGGATTGTTCGGGACACCGGGGGCTGTGGTGCGAATCTCTGTAGAAGTCGCCTTTAGCCGACTCGCCGTGCACTTATTCAGAGTGGACCTCGCAACGAGCCGTACGAATTACCAGTCAGATTAGAATTACGAAGTTCGTTAATTACGTTCGGTAGATCAGTTTTCCAGTGAATAATGAGAACTCGTCGCGCCTGTGCACTTCAATACGTATAATTGGGCGTGATCGACTTATTTATAGCTCGATGCTCATTGTTATTCGCGAGCAACGCGGTATTAATTGCGATTATAGAGAGCAGAAATTAGTGGCAATTCATCCTTCTGGAATAATAATGCGATCTTTAAGCTTGACGGGGGGAATTTCATTATTCGGATACTCTTATTGTTGTTCGCGGTTAATAGAACGGAGATTGTTACTTTCATAAAGATGTTGGACTATAATACGAGTGAGAAGCGTTGCCTCCATCGGTAATGCGCGGAGGCGCTATGATAAATAGAAACGCGCGCGCGCGCGCGTCTGTGTATACGCAAACATGAAATATGGCTATTCGCTCTGTGCAGCTCGAGGAAGTGGATATTAGTATCGATCGAAATGCCTATAGCAAATGAACAAATGTCAGCTCTTATGATATAAAAGCGCTTTGATGGTACCTATGTGTAATTATTTTCAATAAGAGGATATTCTGTGTCCCTGTCAGCCATATCCCGTGCTGAAATATACTCGGCATATCCCTAGTTCGGGCTAGATCCTAGCCAGTATTACTGATGATTTCCTCATGTAGTCAAATCTCGTCAGATCCGAGTCAGATTTATAAATCGTATAATTTCTAGATTTCCTGACTTGATTCTGTCTAGTTTCAATCTTGTTATACCTACCCAAATCTAAGCTTGTTCCCTATATAAAATGCTATTAAAAGTGGGACAAATCGAAACTATGACTAGACTAGATTTCCCTTCTGGATCTGAAAATTGAATAAGGAAATCTAACCGGATACGAGTTAGATTCGAGAATGAATTTCTACACGGGATGTTGTCTTTTCGGACAACTGGATCCATTTTTAATCGCGAGCGAGAAAGCAAGAGGGAAAGTTATTTCAAAATAGTTTATAATTTATTCAAAACAGTTATTTCAAAAGAGTAATTTTTTTTTTGAATAATACTAGAATGAATGTGTAATCTAAATCAGGAAAATGATCTTTGCAAATCTTCTGTTTTGATTTTAATCACGACATTGTGAACACATGTCGCGTTCATATCAACTAAAGACGGAAAACCAAAGACTAATATGACTATTGTAATTAAAATTCAACCGTTATCTCCTACATCGCGGAAAGCTTTATGTCTCGCGTATGCAAAAATATCGCCGAGCGCCTTTTGTTGGCTCGAGCCGAGTATATGTATAATTAAAAAACAAAAAACAACTGACCAGCAGGTGTTATTCCAATTAGCAACGATATCGGTTAGCGCTGTATCTGATCGCACTCCGCCGCCGCGTATTATCATATTGTGAATAGCGAAATACAGATTAATTAATTAAGGTGCGCTTTTGCCCTCTCTCTCTCTCTCTCTCTCTCTCTCTCTGTCTTCTCTCTATATATATATATGTATATATATATATATATATATATATATATATATATACGATGGCTATCTAAATAAAAAGTTGGCGTGACTCTGCATAAAGACCGCCCGTGCATACACTCTCGCCGGTTCGCGAACTTATAATATACTCGACTGTCCGGCGGTAGATTTAGAGCTTGAATTTGCGGTGGGCCACTGCGCGCGCATTGCAATTATTTATATACATACATATACATATATAAATATATATATATATATATATATATATATATATATATACAGCAGTACACGTATTATAATGAGCGCCAAAAAGGAGGCGCAAGGAAGAGACACGGGGGAGAAGAAGGCGCCGCGCGTTCGGGCACGCGGCGTCGCGCGGGCGGATTTCGACCGAGCAATGGACCGTCTCCCGCGATGCTCTCGATATTCTCGATTTCTTCGATTCTTCTTTTGCGCGGAGCGATTCGAGTCGCTTTCATTTTCGCGAGGTTCGGAAAGGGTAGAGGAGCGAGTGTGTGCATGAGAGAGAGAGAGAGAGAGAGAGAGAAAGGGGAACGGAGTTATAGGGCGTGAAAAAACGCTCGAGCATAAATAGAAGTTAAGGAGGGAGTCGAGAGAGATTTATTGGCGCGCAAGAAGCCCGGGTACTCTCGCGCGCATTTGAATCGCGCCAGAGCAAAAAGTAATTGATGTACGATCTAAATATATATATATATATATATACACACACACACCACATACATAGGTGCTGCTGCCCTATAGCGAGTCAATTTCTTTGCACCTGCGCGAAAGTCTCAGTTAAAGAGTACACACACAAGTATATACACGTATGTATATACAGACCATAGTATCTCTCGCATTTGCAACGAGAGCGCAATAATTAACGTGCAGTAGTATCGACTATAGCCTGGTTTTCATTGCGGTGCACAGATACCTATATATATATATATATATATATATATATATATATATATATATATATATATATATATATAAGTTGCTTCGTTTGTTTCGTTGTCCACCGCACTATATATATATTTGTATACATTCTCTGTGAACACAAGCGTTTTTATATATATAAAAGCCGGATTTTCAGCTCCAATTAAACGCCTCCGTAGTATACATGTATATACATGATTATCGCCAAGACTTCGGGATTGGCGTCTTTATACAAATGAAATCGCGCAATCAACCGGGCGTCTACACACACACACACACACACACACACACACACACACATATATATATATATATTTATATGTGTGTATATGTATATATATATATATATATATATAATAAGAGAAAAAATTTACGAGGTTCTTAATTTCGCAACTATAATTCGTAATAGCCGATCGAGTACGCGGCCGGACGAAGAGCGCGAGCCCGCGCGGCCGGGGCTTTCTCACATACATTAAGGGGCCCGCCTCTGCGCAGCTAATTCGCCAATCGGCGCGCGGCGAGCAGCAGAAAAACAGACAGGAAAAAAAAAATGAACGAAGGAAAAAGAAACGCACGAACGAGGTGGCAATGGCCAAGGGTCGAGTGCGACCGGTACGAGAGGTACGCGCGCCGTTGCCGCGGGAAATTCAATCGAAACGTATGGAAGTCACCGGACTTCCATACGTACATACTACTTGCGCGTATCTGTCCAATGACCGGTCGCGCGACCCGTCCCACCCGCGGTGCGTCGCGCCAGCTGCCGATTATCTTTTGTAAAATTTGAATCTGGCGAGCAACTGGTCCCGCTTAGATCGCCTCCCTTCTCGATCGGAGTACCCCGTTTTCGTTCGCGCTCGTATACGCAATTGAATCGCGTTGCTGGGCTCGCCTGCATCGACTCGTCGCGATCAATTCAATGGATTTTACATGTTCTAAGAAAATTCATTTTCTGTATAAAAAGTCGGTGAATTCTGTATTAAAAGGGGTTTAATCGATGATTTAATAAGATATATTTCGATTAATTCTCAAAATCTTATTTTGATTGAATCTTAGGAAGAGCTTGTCACTTCTTCGAAAGTCGGAATGAACGTTTTTTTAATATACTCTGGCTTTCGAAACGTCAAGTGGAAGAGTATGGATTTTAAAAATCACGGCGTTCGCATATAGTAAAAAATTCGGGCAACTCGGTGCATGTGAAAAAGCAAGAAAATACCCATTCGATCGAGAAGAGCTGCCGCGTCAAACGTTAGAGAAAAATTAGACTCCAGAAAAGGCAAAATTTGATGTTGCGTCTTTGGAGTACGATCGACAGCCTCCGGCAGCCCTGTAATACGAATGAATCGTAAACTACCTCGCTATCAATTTTATTCAATTAGATTTATTCCTTTTATGCTTGCCGTCGGCGTGGAATACCAGACGTTGACGTCGTTGACGTCCCAAACGATGTTCGGGCACAGGTTCGTTATTCTCTCAAAAATTAGTATTGGATAGCAGCGCGAACGGGAAATGCCGACCGATCCGGCTTACAGTTCAGACCAGGACTCTTCTGACCAAGACAAGAAATTTTTTATCAAAAGTATTCGACAAATTACCGGAATTCGTGTCAAGAGCCGTAGCTTGCCAATGCTCATATTACGCATAATGTACATTTTAATTTCGTTACTGAAATAAACGCCTAATGTTTTCATCGTCGATACCAACTATTTGAGTTTCAGACCCAATACGTATAATGGAATTGGTAAAATAATTGACAAAACAATCCTCGAAGTTCTGAAACGAGACACCATCCGGAACTTTAGCATCAGAGCCAAATTGAAAAAAAAAAACAGCTTCAATGACGTCGGGAATGCGATATGTGATTGAATTGAACTAAAAAGTCAGGATCAATAGTAATATATAGAAGGGTGGTTGATTAATAAGATCGTCAAAATTTTGAATAACGAAAAAATTGCTTAGATGGAAACTGTTCGAAGAAAATGAGTACACTGTCTTAATCATCCTTGCGACGTTTCACAAGGCGAAACAAGGATTCTACAAATACTCGATTACCCAAGCACTTGCATTAATAACATTGTTTCTCGGAATCGCTCGCGCGATCCAATTCACACGGGGATAATACCGCTCGGCGTTACGACCGCGCTATTACCGAATTCGCGCGCATGTGCCCCATTCGTTCGCGGGACCGAAACGCCGCGAGCGCGGCCGAGCTCGCTGCCGCGGCTTCGGAGTCACCCGTATCATTTATCGAGCCGGGGCCCCCTCATTACATCGTCGAACTCTTTCATCGCCTCCACCACGGGGGCCACTTAAGCGCGGGGAGGGAAGAAAGATAGAGAGAGAGAGAGAGAGAGAGAGAGAGAGGGACGAGAGTGACGGAGCGGGAGGGGGGCTGGGCACCGGTCGCTTTAAACCAGACTCCTTCCCTCTCTCTCTCTCTCTCTCTCTCTCTCTCTCTCTCTCTCTCTTACACCAGCTGGCCCCGCTTCGGGTCCGCCGGTCCTTTCGCCGCGGCGGCCGGGCGCGGTCCGCAATAACCCCTTCATCGCCGGAAGAGATTTTTTATCAAACGAGCGAAGAACGGCAGCATCGCCCGAGCGTCTCTCGCCTTTTATATATTACCCCCATCCCCCTCCCCTCGCCCACGAGGAACCCCGGCAACTGCAATTAGAACCGAATAGATTAATTCCCCCCCCCCCACCACCCCACCTCCTCCCACCCGCCCAAAGCACGGATAAATCTCGTCGGTGCGCCCACGGCGATTTTGGCACGAGACCCCGTATGATCGATCGGGGTTTTGTTCTCAGGTGAACGATATCGTTTGTTTGCGCTCGCGCTTCCCCCGGTGATTTAGGGCGCCGGCCGGCCGGCCACCGCGCGCGCGCCCGCGCCGACGCCGCCGCCGGCCGGGCCCAGCTTATCAAGATCGATGCATCATTATATCGCGACGGCGGCCGTCCTCGGGCGTCCATGCTAAATTGCCTGATGGATGGCTCTTGTGGATTTTGTGCATGCGTATACGTAATGTCCGCGCGCGTGTATATATATATATATATATATATATATATATATACACACGTGATACACGCGCGGAAAGCAGAGTCGATGTCGTTTTTTGAAGGGCCTTCTGCTTCGTGTATTTTGTAGTGTCGAAATACTTTTATCTTCTTTTTTCTTCTTTTAAGACTGTTATTAAACTGCGCTTTACAAATTTAACCCCTCCCCATTCCCCTCAACCCGCCTACCTTGAAACGCTATGAATTTTTTTTTGTATTACCAATAGAATTACGTACTTATGTCAGCTAATGAAGCGATATAGAAAGAATGAAGCATTTTTTATTTTAAAGCTCTCGGTCTGCATAAGGCGCGATGATCGGCTATAACGCGTTGTGGATCTTATTCGTGCCAAAATTTTCACTGTGTTAACTAATTGAATTAACGAATATTATTATGCCTCTGACAGTCTTTATGCAATAATCTTGTATGTGTTGGAAATTTTATATATTTCTTTCAAGAATGTACTTTAATTGTAATCGACTATAATAATATAATAACAGATATACTATCCTTGCTTATAGTCGCCCCCGTAAAATTTTAAACAAAAAAAAAAATTACTCAATATGCCATTGTGATGGTACTATATGTAGACTGTTCCGTTCATCATTACTTAGTTAATGCATCTGCTGCTGTCCGTCGAATCAGCAATGGTTGTGGGGACGGTCAAGCTGTCCTTCACTAATAGTAGTATGTTGACTAATTTTTTTTTTTTTGCCAATTGCAGATCCTGCGCCAGTGTCTGCAAACAAGGGCTGTTTGATTTTCATTATTTAATCCTAAACATTTCATTTCATACAATTATAAGGCCGATAAAAATATTTCTCACTTCACTTTACAACAATAGACATAAGTACAATATTCAATTATAACTAATTGATAAAGTTAGCACATGTTCTTCTTATGCACAACCTTTATTATCGCTAAAATTATATCGTAGCTCCGAGATAACAACTGAGACATTTCATACAGTTCCGATGAAGAATAACACGTTCAAATTTTCACTGGGCATTGTGACGGATCGATTCGACTTGTGCTATTCTAGATCGTACTGCTTCTGACAAATATAGGGCTTCATATTGCCACTTTCAGCCTTATATTCAGCCTAAATACTCGTCACATATTCCATCTTCTCGTGCTCTGTGCGTCTCATCGTCTTTCCCTTTACGTTTTCCATCGTGTATATTTAATTATATCATCATGAACTGTATTCTTGCTGTTTTAAAATACGTGAGACCTTACACGAATTGTTTTCATTTCAATAATAATGCCAAATTGACGCGCATTTCGATCCTTACGAAAATTAAAACAAAATTCGTAGTTGAGGGGAGATGTCGATTAAAAAAAATTTGAAGAGGTTTTTAATTTTTCTTCGCGCAATTCATTGGCAATTTCTTCAGATACTTTATCGAAAGATATAATAATAATATAGAATAAAGACTCGAAGCTACTAGCCTGGACTACTAATGCCGAGCACCTTATTGGAATAGTTCATGGTCATAATATTTTTTTAGTTGGCAGATTATTTCTTGTTCCATGTGTGAATATGGCATTATTTAGCATCGTAATAGCACATATATCTTTTTCTTGCGTAACGCAGAATAATCCGATTAATAAATTGCATAACTGTAATAATCCGAGTAATAAATTGAGTATCGATTACAGAATTCCAACAGCTATATACAGGGCTGTCCATAAGTATAAGTGAAACATAGCAATTGAAATTTTTTTTTAGTACTTGGCAAATATATTTAATATGGTAAAAAAATGAATTCGTATTTTTTTCCTTTATCCAAATAGGCGTCAGTTAGTTCTTTGATGTTCATTTAAATACTGCATTTCAGAGAAATTTTTCATGCTAATCCATGCATATATACTTATTTATTAATTCTTCCATTTCGAATTTTTTCTTAGGGTAATTTTCTGTAAGTTTGTATCTACAGAATTGCAATGTACAGATATATTTATTAGAATTTAATCATGAATTTTTTGTTAATAGATGCAAAAATATATAAAATCTTTTACTAATTATACAAATGTCTTCAGTATTTTCATAATATAATCATTTATTAGAATTAATTATAAAAGATCGAATTTCAAGTCGGTTTATTTCTATTTACCAATCATATTTGAAATATATGTCTTATTATCTTATGTAGATTGGCCAACTCTTGTATAAAACTGTTTTATTTTCTATCATTGTCTGCTCATCTATAATTTACATACATATTTAATATGTGGAAAATTATTATACACACTTATATGTATGTGGATACTCATTAGTCCTGTACAATAAATTGATATAGGTAGACTTACTTACACCAAGTTGTATTAAAAATACCTAAAAAAACATTTTAATAATACATTACCATTGCAATATCTACCCACGTGTTACATATCTATGATGTCAAAATGATAATTATATCATTCAATAATTTTTACCCTTTATAAGTTATATTCAAATAATAGCTGGATTGTAAAATAAACAGTAAACGCAACGTAAATGTTCTGAAAAGTAAACTTTCAGTTTTTTAGCAGTTAAAGGGTGCACCGGTTTAAATATAATTTGTTTAGTATTTTCAAGGTTGCCTTATATTTGTTTAATTAACAATAATGTTATTTAAAAGATGCTACTAATTGAATGTCTGAGAATAGCTGTCGCTTGATAATATATTATACTTAAAATGATATTCGTTTTTTAGAAAAATTTCACGAGTGTTCGTAAAAAGTTAAGGCAGAAATCTAAATTATAATTCTATAGATATAGAATTTCTATATTTTAGATTAAGAAAATACGTTTTTGTTGTGTTGGAAATAATGATAAGTAGACGCGTCAGTTAAAAAAATGTTTCTGCTACGGGTGAAAATTCAAGACTCAAGTATTTACTTGAATAAAAGGACAAAGATGCCTAATCATTTTTATATTAATGTTAAAAATTGCACTTATGTTGACTGTATTGAACTAAATTAATACATATTTTGATCGGTCTTACAGTCTTGATAATATATTAGCTAAAATAATGACAGTCCGACTGTCCTTGTTTCTGATCACCCCCGTAGAATCTGAAATAAAACTTATTACTACAATAAATTATATCAGAAAGTTAAAAATAAAAATTAAATAAAATTAATAATAAAATAAAAATAAAAATAAAAATACAATAATAAGTAAAATAAAAAATAATAAAAGTACTATTCTGCGTTAGTATAGGAAAACTTGACTGCCCCCACCACCTTAAATTTAGGATCCCCTTCTTGTTCGACGATTCGAACCGCTACATTTTTACATTTTTTATTTTTATTTTACTGATTATTGTATTTTCATTTTTATTTTATCATTTATTTTATTTTATTTTCATTTTTAATTTTCTGATATAATTTATTGTAGTAATAAGTTTTATTTCAGATTCTACGGGGGTGATAATAAACAAGGACAGTCTGACTGTCATTATTTTAACTAATATATGATATGATAAAGACTGTAAGTAATACGTAACAATAATGTAACCGATAAAAATATTTATTAATTTATATTAATGTTCCATCTTATGGTGATAATCGGTTCTACCCTGGGGTGATACAATGCGGAAAAAATATCTCACGTATTTATTCCGACTCGTGAGCAAAAGAGTCGATGTCACCTCCATCGTGCATCGAAATTGAGAAATATTTTAATCGGTCTTAGATTCGCGTAAAATAAAATTTTTATCATTAAGCGACGACAGTCAGACTGTCTTTGTTTATACTCACCCCCCACAGAATTTCAAATGAAAATAAAAATTAGTCAATTTACTATTTTCGTAAATTCATTGCCAAGTCATTCTTCGATTCGTGTGGGGATCCCATATTGTCCTCACATTGTTGCTTAATGTACTACTGCGTTTAAACTGCATCTCGGCAGAAAAGGTTTAAAATAAAAATTCTATCTTTTGATGGGAGGGTATAGTTCTAAAACTACGTTCGAAGAGAGAATTTAATTTCAAAATAAAGGTTCAAATGTTGTCAAATGGAAAACTCTATTATTAATTTGTCAGTTTAAAAATTTCACGCAAATCATGTATGTTAATATAGTACAATAAACTTATATCTTATATCCCACATTAATTGAATAAGTGTACTTTTCAAAATGAAAATTAAAAACGCTCGTTACTTACAAAAAGAAAAAGAATATTTCAAAACAGGATGCTAATTATTCGGAACATGAAAATATGTAGTTACTGTAGGCGAATCTCTTGTTAATCAAATGCATATTTCACGGCGAGCAGTTAGCGAGAAATTTATTCGCGACGCGCAACAGATTCGCTTCGAATTAATTAATTCATTACATGGCGCATAGTGCGTTTCATACGCCGAGCAGTACATTTCTGTTTTTAAATGCCATTAAACGTACTTTCCGTTCGGGATTTGTTTTTTCATTGGTTTATGTAGTTTTCTTTTTTTTTTTGGATCATGCTCTTACGGACATGTGCAGTAATTTGTGTATGGATCAATAGTAGTTAGTCAGAGAATCCGAAAACACTGTCGGCACGTACTATCTTACCTTTAAAATTTTTTAAAAATATAATCATAAATATACATTATATGTACCCATTTATTTGCATCTCGAAGAAAAACTTAGAATTAGGTGTAGGCTATAAGAGATTGGCATGTACTGTGCCGTGGAAAATTTTAGATCTTGGCGTTGATCGTTTCATCAATGTGCAGGTCCATCGAATATTTGCGCGATAAAAGGGATAAGCGACGTGGAGGGTTAATTCATTACAATTTAGAAGACGCTTATATACGATTAGCTATATAGAAATCTCAGTTTCGGCGCGGATTTTTTTACGCGTTCGTATGCTAATGAACGATTTCGTAAATCGGTCGCATTGCATTGTATTGGGCGTAGTCGGGACTGCATTTGGTGGTAATACACGTGCATATACGTAATTTTTGATTTAAATATTCTCCAACCATGCAATACCAAGAAATTGCTTGTCGTTCCGAAATGCATCGCGTTAATCTTCTTTCTGACAGAATAGCGTCCGTATCATCTTTGCGCGAATATATATATATTTCAACCAATATAACCATAATCATATTATCTTTTCAATAATTGAATCTGTACGTGCGACTTCTACTTGTGTACGTCTTCTTTGGATCTCTGTTCCTCCCTCCATTCCCCTTCTCCCTCTCTCAATCTTGTTCTGCCAAAGCGCGCGCGCGCGCGCGCAGACCCACACACGCACACACACACACACACGCACGCACAGACACACACAGACAAAACTAAACCGTAACGGTTCCCACCGCGGCAACAATTAATCTAAAAATTCCTCCACTCGCGCGCACATAACGTCTGTATATACGGGCGCGAGCCGCTCGCTGCTCGCGGCTCGCGAATACGCTCGAGCGCGCTCCTGCGCGCGGGCTCGCTTCGTAAAAAGGCAGAACGAACGATAGAGTCATACCATAAAATTGAGGAAGCAAAAAGGAGCAGGGGGGGGGGGTAAAAAAGACCGGGCGGCGAGGTAGAAAAAAAGCAGGAGAAGAGGAGGAGGAGGGAGAGAGAAAACAGTCGGCACGAGCCCGATGCTTTTTCTCAAGCGCCCTCGCGCATCGGAGTAGCCTCTCGGCATCGCATCGCATCCACCATCCACCGGGCACTAATGAAAAATTTCCATTACAGGAAGCTCATCAGCCCGGCGGCAGCGGCGGTGGATCTCAGCGCGCGCAAAAATTCATCGGACCGAGACCTATCTTTCTATATCTCTCTCTCTCTCTCTCTCTCTCTCTCTCTCTCTCTCTCTATCTCTTTCACTCTCTGTCTCTGGGTGTATGGAACTGTACCGATACCATATGGCGATGCAGCAGAGCAGACACGTCGGCTTATCCGAGGACGAGTCAATGCTATTATAGAGGCGGACAATCGTGGCGGACAGGATATCGCGCATCAGGTTCTCAGCCGTACATGCAATATATATATATATATATATATATATATATATATATATATATATATATATGTACACACGCGCGCACACACACACACACACAGAATGAATGAAAATGCAGAGTGAGAGAAAGAGAGAGAGAGATAGAGAGGAAGCCGCGACGCAAAGCTCGCTTTGTGGCAAGGAGCGCTTGCCGCGGAGTAAATAGAGGACGAGTATGCGGTATAAGTTTTTTCCGTGGCGCGAGTGCGCGCTATATATATATATATATATATATATATATATATATATATATATATATATATACAACACACAGACGATTTTGATGTAATCTAATTGGATATGAAATTAAGTCAACGAAATTCCGGCAAAATCGACGGGACGACGAGGCTTGGCTGGTGAAGGGGGGGGGGAGGAGAGACGAGGAAGATGAAGCGCGGCGACGGCGGTATCCGATGCCGATTTGAAATTTATATTTTCCGCCGAAGACGACCGCGGCGACGAGGACGGCGGTCTCGTTCGCTCCTCTCCACCTTTCCCTGCCGTGGCGGGGGGGGGGGAGGGAGCTCGTCATCTTTTTCCCTCTCGTTCGCCCGGCCGGAACATCAGTCGCGCGGGTAGATCGAGGCAGCGCCTGTGGATGTATACATAGAGATAGAGTGAGAGAAAGAGAGAGAGAGAGAGAGAGAGAGAGAGAGAGAGAGAGAGTGACGGGGGGAAGGGGGAGACAAGACGTGTATCCAAGGAAGAGAGTGCATAATTGTGCTACTGCATATAAGAGCATTCGCTCCTGTCCCGTCCGCGCCCCACGCGCACAGGAGTTTTTGTCGCCGCCTCCCGTCCGTATATGTACGTATATACTAGAAGTGTATATAGAAAATCCAGCTCGACAATTTTCTGTCGCCCTCTCTTTCCCTCTCTCTCTCTCTCTCTCTCTCTCTCTCTCTCTCTCTCGATTGTATGATATGCAGGTGCGAGCGAGCGGGATGATGGGGCGGTAGGGTTGCGCTGCACTTATCAACGCATCCGGGATTATCGGCGAGGAAAGGCGTATCGCCCGTCGCATACCCGTTTTCTCTCGGACCTCTCGTCTGGTCTCTTCTCTCCACGCCCGCCACCCCCCCGGCCCCCCGCACCACGGCTCTTTATTTTCCCTCTTTGTAAGCGCGCCCAAGCGCTTTCCCACGGGGAAAAATTCATCGTTATCGTCGCACTCTATATACTCTTAACTCTTTCCTCCTCTCCCCCCCCATCCCCCTTCATCCCTGCCCCGGCAGCCGTTCTGTGTTTATTGTAAGCGATGTTAATGCGCGCGGCTCTTTGGAGTTTAATTTCCGAGGCAGCGCCGCGGCCCGGCTGCCTTTGTCAACGATGTTTTATACATAAGATTTATTATGAGATCCGGCCGCGGCGGGGCGCGCCGACGAAGCGGAGATTTTAAAATGGATGCGAATTCAATTATAAATTATTGTCATTGATTCCCGATGCCGCGCCATATATTTTTATATAGATGTGTAGACGTATGTGTACATATATACATATAGACGGAGCGGGTATTCCGATTTTCTGTAAATATATATATACAAACTATCGGCGACCGGACACGATCGAGCCTCGTTATGGATTTATTTTGGAATTGCGAATGTGGACTGGGTGTATCGGTATGCTATATTACGGAGAGAATAATTAATGGTTGTGTAAATTATTAAATGTAAAAGTAAATTGATTTTAAATAAATAATTTCGATCTAAGTTTAATTTTGAAAAAATATTGAAAGGGTAAATTCTGCCAAATGGACTTTTGTGGAAAAGTACGGATGTGCGGAGGAAACGTTTTTGAAAGGAACTGACGGAAAACACAATTTTTTCTCACATTCGTCTATTTTTCATATTCATTATTTTCCAACCTGGTTCGACTTAAATACTATACATACCTATATTTGTAGCACGCTGGACACATAACTATGAGACATTTGTAACAAAAATACTAAACTTGATTGAATTTATCTATTTTTCCACTATGCGGACAGAGTAATTATAAAATGATTTGACTATTTCTTTAAATAATATAAGATCGAAATTAATTATACCTATTCAACTGGTACAATTAGACTTTTTAAATTTAGCGCAGGAACAGTTTCAAATAATATTTAAACACAAATCTTATAAACTAAAATACAATTATGGAATTAAGAATAAATTACATCTACATGGTAAATTACACGTTTTTATTGAATTTCTAATTTCGTAATATTACATGGGACGACGAAAATGAAAGACTTTTATTAAGTCCCACGAGTGCGGGAAAATTAATGTATAATATTAACAAATAATTTTCTGCAGTAGAGTTATTTTTATGTACTAATTATATATGTTATGCTTCCACGAGTGTTATTTATGCTTATTAAAAGAAATTCCCAATACAAATGCTATCGTATGAAGAGATTACTTGCGGTAAAAACTTAATTTTTCTAGTTCTATAACTCGACGATGTTATATAAAATTCGTATATCACAGATGTCAATAATAATTCGATAAAGTCGATGATAATAATTAATCACATAATCAAAGACTTCCTGGAAGATATTTTTTAAACGATTGCGTTAGATTGCAAATAGATTAATATATTTTTTATATAGCGTGTAAGAAAAGTAGTTTCCGCCAGTACAAATGAAATTATAACTTTATTAATAAAAATCATTTTAATATATTAGATTAATAATAATATTCATTGTGAAGTCGCAGAATCAAATTTACGGAATATGATTTCTTAACGGGTTGGAAAATCATTTAATAAATGTTTAGTAGTTCTGAAAAGACGTAATTTTTAGACGAATCCTGAAAAATTTTTGCCCTATGCAATAATAAAAAATATTTTATATGGATTTTTACATTAAATATTTATAATAACTAATGTAAATTCTCGAAAACTAACATTGGAGACTCCCAATGAACGTCTTTGTCGAAATTTCTTTAAAATCTTCACCGTCATAACTAGAGCGCGTGCTCGCTATTGCTGCGTTTCTCAATTCTCCTGTCCTTCTACATTACTAATCATATTATCCTATTTATCCTGTTATCCGTTTTGTAATTACCATTTATATATATAACTGACAATTTGTTGCCCCGTGAGTTTTCACCGTTATTACTTCTCCAAACCCACTCTTTTATTGCTCTGTTAAAATATTGATTTAAAAGAAAATAAAATTATTATTATTCCCTGGCCAAAATATCGCAATAATAATAAAGCACGAAATTCCATAGAAAGCGCCGCAGAGAATTTTCATTTCGTCGAAATCCGTATGGCGCAAAGGCATCTCCAGCCCGTGCATGGGAATCAGGCTACCGATGCAGTCGATGAAGACGAGGAAGAACGGAGAGCGAGCGAGACAGAGGGATGCCATCAGAAGTCGGGATCCAGAATTCAAGGAAGACGGATGACGAAACAGCGTGCGAGAGGAAGAGAGCGAGAGAGAGAGGACGGAGAGAAAAGGCGAATCGACCGAAAGGATTTACCGTGGGGCGAGAGGGGGGGCTGGGGAGTTCTCCAAAGAGGCGATCGGCGCAAAAACTGCGGAGCGCGCAGCCCGAAAGTGTATAGAGGACTCCTGTCTCTCCCCCCCCTCCCTCACCCCCAGAATCCTGTGACCGTCGTCTCGCCTCCTCGGGACCGCGGATACTCACTATACATACCGTATATATATATATATATATATATATATATATATATATATATACGGTCGAGCTACCGTTCGTACCCGCGTATAACAGCGTAAAGGGGGTTGCTAGTGGCGGTGGCGGGAGGGCGGGGGGGGCTGCGGAGAACTGACCGCGATTTGATTTTTAAATGCAAACAAATCTACATCGTCGGCAAAAAGCGCCGCCGGCCGTTACTCACGCGAGGGCCTCGTTGGGAGGGCGGGGGGGGGGACGCTCGCGGAATGGCTCGCGGATTTTTTCAATCATCGCTGAGATGCGACCGACTCTCTCTCTCTCTCTCTCTCTCTCTCTCTCTCTCTCTCTCTCTGCCTTACGCATTCCGTTTTTACGTTCCACACACACACACAACACACACACACACACACACACACACACACACACACACACACACACACACACACACACGCACGCACGCACATATATATACATGTCTATATATATATATATATATATATATATATATATATATATATATATTCCTTTTGAGACTTTCGGCTTCGTGGAGAGGAGCAACGTCGGCGGTGGCAGCGGTTGAAACCACGCGACTGTATATTCACCGAAAATAATGTCGACGATAACAAGAGGGAAAGAGACAGAGAGAGAGAGCGAGAGAGAGAGAGAGATGACGCGAAGAGAACGAGAAGTCAAAATGATGGTTTTCGACTTATGCGCGAGCCTCGAGTTGCAGTGACTATATATATATATATATATATATATATATATATATATATATATATATATACGTATATGTATATGTATATGTATATGTATATATGTATATAAATATACGCCGGAGAGTGACGAGGGAACACGTGCACTATACGCCCCGGCTCCCTTTTGACAGTAGGATCGAACGGGGAGGAGAGAGTGAGCGTGCGAGCGGCTCCGATGGAGAGAAGAGGTGGCGAATGAGGGCACTAAATTACGCTGGAAATTAAAGATTTTTGCGCCGGGCCGGGACGTGCAGGCGCGGGCGTGGGAGAAGGGTGTATATATATATATATATATATATATATATATATACACCTACATATATACATATAGGTGAAGCTGACGCTAACGGGCGAACGTTTCTCATTCAAATTTAGTCCTTGCTTCGTACGCGGCTTATGCGCGGCAATTTGCAAAAGCCGAGGCGGGCCGAGGGGGCCGTTCGTTTCGCAAAATCATTGTATCCTCTCTCGTTCAATATGAATCATCTTGAAGTAGTGCTGAAAATCGGGCGGCAAGACGTTTTCGGCAAAGGAAAAAATAATGATTTTGAAATGATTTAAAATCAAAAATTCAAATTTCGCCATAATTTGTTCCTCGATTTTTTAAAGAATTCTTTCGATGCGTCCACGGTTATTTTGAAAATAGTACGTTTTTATCGGTTAAGGGAAAAAATGACGAAAAAATTCCTTAGCGAAGCTCGTACGTAGATTGAAGAATGTAAATAATATAGAATGTGTGGTTTAAAGCAATATTAAATAAATAATATGGATTTCTCTCTAACAACGCAATCGTTTTCAGATATTTAAATTTTTTGTAAACCATTTACAATCATCTGATATCTTACGGAACATTATTACAATAATTTTTTATCAAGCGTATTATATTATCAATATTTCGTAATACAAGATTCGACTAAACCATATTCATAATGAATTAAGGACGGAAATCTTTAAAAAAATTGTGCCTTATTTATGTGCATAATTATTGTAAATTAATGCAATGGAAATGTAAAATAAATCTTCAATTATATAAATATAAAATAGAATACAAATGTAAACTAATTAGAACAAAATTGTGTAAAATAAGTTAAGAATTTCCTTAAATTCTACTGATTTAACAACATAATTTAAAGTACAAAATTATACTATAATAGTTTTAACAGAATTTCAAAAGATATTATTTACATTAAAGTACAAGAATAAAGATGAAATAAACGTTCGTATCTGAACCGCTTACAAACTCACTTTCTCATAGTGTTGAAAAGTAATGTTCTATAGTCAATGCCAATCTAAAGTAAATGTATTGCTAGATGTTTATATTGCACACACGATAACACCTTTTACGATTATTCCAAAATACCGGGTTATAATTTATATTAGCGAAATGTATATTTTTTTTAAGATTTTTTAAGATGTTTTTTAATAACGTTTATTGAAAAATATATATACATACTATATATATATATATATATATATATATATATATATATATATATATATATATACTGTTAAAAATATTTTATATGGATTTTGAACAAATAAAAACAAACTTTACTTTTTTGCCTTCTTTATTACTTTAGGCTCGCTTTTTATGATAATCTGCAACAATTTATTATGATAGACTTATTATTAAATTTTTATTATGAATGGAACATACAATATTACAGTGTATAAGTAGTAACGGGGATGTTGAAACAAAGAAATTGTATTCGAAATTTGGGAGACTTGAAAGCAAACCTTCATCGGCATAGATGAGATGGATATCAGCCAAAATCGCATGCACAGATAAAGCAGAGTACGTATTTAAGTCGATATTTAAGTAGATAAGCATTTTTACTTGAAAAATTAGAAACATGAAACTGTAGTAGATATCAATATTCAAAACTGTTAAAAATTTCCTCTAAATACATAAATAACTAAGTAAATCCTATCATTATCTTATTTTACGCATACTCAATCAAAGCAGCTTATTTATGATATTATATCACAGCCAGATGTATTTTCTCGAGGACGATGTATATTTACTGTTAGATTGGCTGCTTTCGCGCAAATAATTATAAACGAACTTTATTTTTTATAATTATGCAAATTTTTGATATTACAAATTTTTCTTCCCCGCGTTAAGACGCTGTTGTATATGGCGTTGACATTCCTATTCAGCACAGAGACATCTCTACGAAGGCCATTGCCATCAACGCAATGTGTGTCGTATATTGAAAAAGAGGCGTTTTCGTGATGAAAAATATAAATGCACGATAATATTATATAAGTAGAAAAGTCGATATTCTGATTTTTCTCTCGCATCTGTTTGGGCTAGGCGAAATGTTGTTCAAGATACAATGAAGATGTACGAATGCAATACAGGGGCAGTTCGCAAAAAAAAAATTCGACATAAGATAGTGCCACTTTGTTTATTTTAATTTCGTTCGTAGTCGAAAATCCGTATAATTTTCTCGTAATTAAATGAACATCCATTCGAACGGCTCGAGGAACATAATGGTCGAAACATCGTTCCGAAACAAACGAAAACCGACGATAAAATTCTCCCTGCGCGTATTTTCTAAACAGAACGAGGAAAGAACCGCCAGCAAATGTTTATCCACGATATTGCCATAGGATTGCGCCGTAATTAATGTTTCGAACGAATTTTTACATTTACATTTGCAACGGATGCGGCGACTTACCGGCGCATAAAACCCGACAGAAACGAGATGAGTCGTGAAGCGCGTCAACGCGGATACGGCCGTGGCGTTCCGTATTTGTGGCAGTACGGCTGGAATGAATTCGCGTAGCGCGGGGTCGGAGTTCCGTCGTCGCGAATATCGCAATGGGCCGGGCGACAGGTAAGAATGCAACTGCGCCCGTGTACAACGGTGGGTAAGAGAGGCAGAGAGAGAGAGAGAGAGAAAGATCCTCGCCATATGAGCTGGCGCGCGCGCGCCCGCGCTCCCGTCAAAGCTCATAAGTTATATCGTAACCGGGCGAGGGAGAGAGAGAGAGAGAGAGAGCCGCGAGGATGATGATATAGAGGGGAAAGAGGAGAATATAAAGGTATAACAAGAAAAGGAGCGCGGATGGAGAACGGACGGGGAGGAGGAGGAGTAGGACGAGGGCGCGTACCGAGGCAAAAGTCAAAAGAGCTGAAGAAGAAAACGAGCGCTGCAGCGTGTTCTCTCCCTATCGTCTCTTTCTCCGGTTTGAAGCTCGAGCCAGAGTTCGAGCATATAATATAAAGAGAACACTCGGACTGGCGAAAAGCACGCGGAGAGGCAGCAGGCCAAGGGGACGGGGATAAAAGAAGCGAAAGGAGAGAGAGAGAGAGAGAGAGAGAGAGAGAGACAGAGAGCAATAGAAGATGGAAGACAGGACGTAATTGCCGCTGGATTAATGAGACGGCATAATTGCACGATAATCGGTCGATCGTTTTATTGTCGAAATCCAGAGAGCCGAGCGTTTCGTTTCGCATATTATATATATATATATATATATATATATATATATATATATATATATATACACACACACACGCATGTCCGAAAGTTTTTGCCCTCCTACCTTCCTTCTTCCCGTACCACTCGCCGCCTGTATTGGAAGTCCTGTTGACGTTCAGAAGCTCGCGCGCATGCGTATCGGTGTATACCGAATGAGATCAGCACCTAGCACGGGAAAAAACGCGAAACTCAGCATCCCGTGAATTGTCCGAGGCCGCAGCGTTGCGGGCATCAACGGTATAAGCATTGTCGGCGCTTGATGAGTGACCGAGGTATATATATATATATATATATATATATATATATTCATACACGGAATACGTCCTTAATAACAAAGTATTAGTAATTTGCGTGAGCGAGCAAATGCACACAGAGGCTTGGAACGTGCATGCGTATTTATACCCGAATGCGTATATAGGTATATATATATATATATATATATATATATATATATATATATATATCATGGCTTTGAGTAGGGAGTTTGCGTGCCAGGAATCCCGAGCTCATTATACTGGATCGCAAAACGGCAAACGCGGGTTGTCTCTTGGGTGCATATGTATATATATAGATATACACATACACACGCAGTTGGTGGTAAGACCGCGCAGAAACGACGAGGACTAATTGTTCAAGAAAAGGCGGAGCGTCGTGTTTTTGAAGGGCTACTACGCGACTTGTATATATATATATATATATATATATATATATATATATATATATATATATAATTATTCTCTGCTTCGCGTTCGAGATCGTGATCTTGTGAAGGTGGAAAGGGGGTGGGAGTGGATAGGAGTAAATTTATACAGATGCAAGTATTCGTCACATGTTTGATAGATGGTGCTTGGAGTTTTTTTTCAGAGGGATCTAAATAGAAGTATACAAGCCATTTTCTGATTCTTATAATTATATCTTAAAGTGCAATTCCGACTGTTATGCTTTCGAAAGAAACGTTTTAGATCAATACAAATGTTTTAGAACCTAACGCCAACTTGTTCTTCTAAATATCTATCAGATGTCACATAATGCCGTAATGTTATTTTATTATGCATATAAAAGCATTTTCCAGCCAAACCAAAACAAATTTAGAAAACTTATGCTCACTGATCAATCGATAAAAATGCCTAAAGAGTGTGTAGATATATATAGTAGAACGAAATCTAGAACTTCATATGTTACTATTGCATATAGAAAAATTAAAATAATAGGTTTGAAAATGTGTAGTTCAAACATATCTAACGTTCTTCATATCCCTATGCGTAGAATTAGGATAAAATATAGACAATTTTTTGTATTTCATACACTTGAATAATAATGTATTTTTACGATTATATATATGTATATAATTTTACTAGCACGCCCCGTCTCCGCTTCTCCCAAAATTCTAAACGATCGATTTCTTTGAATATTAAAACTATAATACTTCTGGATATATAATATTTTTGATAACCGTTAGAATTTCTGAAACAAAATATATTGATTATCTGAATTACCAGTTCTAGAAAGTCCAACATATAACTGACCATGTGAAAAACATTCTGATCGTAAATCTATGCCGATATGTTGAAATGTCTGTCCGTAGGCTTTATTGATTGTAATGGCAAGAGAAAGGTTTTTTGGAAACTGTAGTCTTTTCAAATGAATAGTGTTAAATTCACTGAAGAACCAAAACATTAATATCGACCAACGTCATGCCTTTTCTAGGATACGAATCCCAAAGTTGGATGTGACAATTTAACTGAGTTCGCCTTGTATTAATATTTTAATACAACAACTTTGATAGAAATTAAATTGAAGATGCGCTATATTATTTTTATGTGGAACAAAATTGAATAACTGAAATATTTTTCTAGGAATATAATATTTTTCACACTTGGGTGAATTCCACAAATTACGCGATGTCTAACATTAACAAATTTATTTCAACGACGGTTAGGTCAGATTGAAAAAAAAAAATTATTTCTTAGAAATATATTTCAATTTAATTTTGTTCCACAAAAAAAGAATATAGCGCATCTCTAATTTAATTTCTATTATTGATAGCTGGGAAGCTAAAGTCGCTATTTAACTTTCTAAGATATGTACAATTATTCCCGCATATTCACACAATATTCCTCTCCCATAGATAATTTTATCGTCTGTATATTATAACTTTTCATCGATTTTTAGCAAGCACCGTAGGCATTGGTTACCTGCCGTCCTACTGACGAGCCCAGCAGGTAACTGAGGGCGAAACGTACAAATAGTAATTTATTTCGGTTAATCAATTGAACTTATTCTTCAAAATTAAAAGTTACACTTTTGTACATATCAAGGAAAGAGAATTTCAATCTGACCTAAGCGTCGTTGAAATAAATTTGTCGATGTTACACATCGCGCAATTTGTAGAATTCACCCATGTGTGAAAAATCTTATATTCTTAGAAATATATTTCAACAACTTTGAGTTTATGTTCGTGCTTCAAGAAGCCACCTAGTGGACACTGATGAAACTGATTGCTAAGACCGTTAACTTAATTTATTAAGGAAAGTAAAATGATTTTCAAGAAAAAAACCATAGCCTATTTCCTTGCGAAGATAATATAGAATATAGATGTTAAATTTCAGAGTAATCGGTTCAGTAATTTTTTTATTTATCGTGTACAAATAAAAAAACGCTTTGTCTTTAGAAATTAGTATGGTATGATATGATACGATATGATTGTAAGAAATAAAACAATAAAATAATATACCATAAATGTTTATTAATATTTTCATGTACCGCTAATAAACTATACCCGGATTCCGAATGGGCTGCCTACAAATCTCTATATTCTGCTTAATGCATCGTTGGCCAAAAATGATTCTTCCCGCATTCAAAGCAGCTGTTCCGCGCGCTATATGGTGCGCATTCCGCACGCGCTACGTCTTTGTATATATATACATACAAAGGAACGAGAAAAATGGCGGCCCGCCGCACTGAAAGAATGCTCCAATTATTCGGGGCCGGCTCGAATTTTTTCTCCTGCTCGGCTCTCTTTCCCCTACCCCCCTATTTAAAGTCAGCGCGGAACCCGAGCAGCAGCATCATCGCGTCTCCACAGTTACGTGCGTATATATATATATATATATATATATATATATATATATATATATATAGAGAGAGAGAGAGAGAGAGAGAGAGAGAGACGCACGACGGATGGATGTCTCTGCGAGAGGGGGGGAGGAGTGGTAAAGCGGAATATATATATATATATAGGTAGAGCACCTCGGGGATGCTAATCAGATGCCGGCGGCGGTGGCCGACCACATCAAAGGCCCGCCCGCGGCTCGCGTCGACGACCCGGTCCGGGAACCGCGGACCGCTATATTTGAATAGCGCGCGCCCGCGCGCGCGTTCGGCAGATCCACGAGGGCGATGCTTCCCTCGCTTTTGCGCGAAGCGCGGGTGGGAAAGGGGGGGGGGCAAGGGTTGGGGAGTTTTTCCCTTACTACCGATTGATCAGTCGCCGATCGATCCTTCTATATATATATATATATATATATATATATATATATATAAACATATAAACGAGAAGGGCTATTTCGATCCACTTATATACTCCAAGCGTCTTTCTGTCCGCTATCCTTTTTCTTTTGGCGTTTTGGCGTTGTCTCACACGAGAATGCTCCTTTTCGGTATATATATATATATATATATATATATATATATATATATATATATATATATATATAGGTAGGACACGCATTTGTCGCTCGGTCTTTGATTCCCGCGGCATTGATTCCCGATGCATACCGTTTGGCAATTCCGTATTTTGTTATTTCGATCGTCTGGGAATTCTTGCCATTGCCGAGGAATGGATGAATTTTACGGGATTGTAGCTCGCAATGATATCGAACGGATACAATGCGGAGACCAATAACGTCTTCGGCCTTTGGTGACTTTGTATAAGCAAGAACTTTGACAGTTTTGATTAGTTTAGTGAACGAAAACACGCCTATTAGAATTTAAGACTTTGCTGATAAATATTAAACTTATAATGTATGCACATTTAATTCAATATTTATAAATAGTTATTAATCAGCGAATGAATAGAGTTGCTTTTTTTACTTTCACTTTCGTCCTTGGAAGATATCAATAATCGGTTGATTATTTCTGAAAATTGCTTTTTCATTAATTTTAAGTATAGCCTTAAAAAATTAAATCGAGATAAATATAATGTTCATTTCTTTTCTTTCTTTCAGAAAATTAGAATGTTTCAGATATCTCGTTTTTAATCCCATCTTTTTTCCAATTTTTCATTTCTTTAAATAAAATTATGGATATATTAAATAGAAATTTTGTTATTCTTCTATAGTTCGCTGATTTTTTAAAAGTTGTAAAGTTTAAAAATGGGAGTGTCAAATCGATTATTGGATTTCACTTCTACTAAATAATCAACTTTAAGATAAAACTGTTATGTACAGATCCAAATTACATAGAATACATTAAGGATTAAAAACTTATATATATATATATATATATATATATATATATATATATATATATATATATATAATAAAATACTTTTATTTGGATACTTTTGATACATTTTAAAAATTTGACCAACATTATAACATTGCATTGAGTTTTTTTTTGTAAAATTAACTATTTTTTTATTTTTTAATATTCTTACTATGCGATCGAGTTGTGAAACAAATTCGTTACGGTTTCCACTCACCATCCTCTTCCATCAATACGCCCCCGTCCCCATCCTCAGTCTACTTCACATGAATCGGCTCCGCACTTCTCCCAATAAGTCCACTGCAACAACAACTTGTGTTTTAAGTCCCTATTTGACGTCGACTTTCGAGCTGACCGAAAAGCTGAGCAAAAAGGCATCAATGTTTATATTCCAAACTAATATGAATTCCCCCCTTACCTGAAATCCTCCCCCTCGCCGCTTCCTGTTGTGGCTTTTTTTTTACCTTGTGCGCTCCCCGTTTTCTCCGCGCTCTCGCTGCTCCCGTAACCACCCTTCACCACCACCATCTCTTCGCGTCTTTGTTCGCTCCTACTCCCTAGACCTGCTGCAACACCCACAACACTTCCCTTCCCACGGTCCTCACACTTTACCACCTCCGCCTTCTCGCAGCCTCGTCACATTTACACTGGCTATATTTACTCGACAGCCTCCTTCAAATATAGCGCGATATTATGCGCATTCGCAATCGTTAATGAACTTCTGAAAGTAAAAGCCGTGGAAAACTCTATTAACAATAAAAAAAAAAAAAAAAAAAAACAAGAAAAAAAGAAAAAAGCTCCCGCCACAAGAATATTACATTTAATGAACGCCAGACTAAAAGACCCGAGCCGTTGGGGTTTGGCGGTTGGGGGGAGAAGTGTCTATGAAGCGCGCGCGTACAGCCTCCCTCTTGCAAATTTAGCGCCGATAAATAAAAAAAGTCGTTTCGCGCAATGCGAAAAACCCCCTCCGCCCCTCCCTCCATCCTCGCGCCGTATACCTAATTTCGCAAAAAACCGTCAATCAGTCACAGCAGCGCTGTGCGCGCGCGCGCCCGCGTTCCCATAGAGAGCGCAAGCTCTCTCCCCCCCCTCTCTCTCTCTCTCTCTCTCTCTCCTGGGAGTCCCACAGCCATTGGCATAACGAAAGGGAGAAAGACAGAAAGACAGAGAGAGAGAGAGAGAGAGAGATACACGCCGTCTCTCACACGGGGTGGGTAAAAAAGAAAAGATTCGTCGATCTCCCGGTCGATATGCAATAATAATAAAATTCAAAAATTATGATGTTTCGCGCTCCTCCGTAACCCACTGAGTATTCTCTTTCCCTCTTATTCCCTTTTCCCCGACTTCTCATCTCTTTCTATGCCTCTCTCTCTCTCTCTCTCTCCCTCACACACAGCATACGCACACAAATACTTTTTCCCTTTCTCTCACCTTTGCGCGCGCGCATGAACTTCGACTGCCGCTCATATAGCCGGCCGCGGACCACCGTCCTCACCTCGACGGTCCGAAAGCCGAGAAGAACGTGTGCATGCGCAGTACGCTCGTTGCTCTCTCTCTCTCTCTCTCTCTCTCTCTCTCTCTCTCACTCTCTTTCTCAGTCCATCCTCATCTATCCTTCTCTTTTTCTTACGCGTGTGAAATAAGCTCGGCAAGAAAATATATTGCATAAGGCGAAGCAGAAGGAGAAGAAGAAGAAGAAGAAGCAGAACCCTGGTCTCGACCCAGGATCTTTAAGATTGTTCTAGCTGCACAGTTCTCGTCTCACGGCCTGCTGAGGTCCACGGGGATGGTGTATATGTACACATGCGCGCGCACACACACACACACACACACACACACACACACACACACACACACAATGTTGGTGAGAAAACGCATTGAAGAAATGAACTCCCGACAGTAATCTATCGGTTAAAGTTAGATTTCGCGAGGACGACGATTAAGTTCAATATAGCGTTATATCCGCCGCCATGGGGCACATGATTGATTTATTATATATATATATATATATATATATATATATATATATATATATATATATATATATATATATTAATTTCCTTAACCCGGCGAATCGTGTCAATTAAGACGACGCGAAGAGAAAAATATTATTGCGATCGGTAATGCCCGCCCGCTGAAATAGAATACGATTTAATTCGAAAAAAGCGTGCAAAGAAAGCAAATTAATACCAAAGTCGGCCGTTCGACTGTCCTTTTTTTTTATGTGATACGTTTCTCTGTAAACCGTGCACTGCTAATGCTATTTGATCGTATAAGGAAATAATCCAAATGAGAATATTTGTCGGTTTTTGTTTTTCTCTTCTTTCAAACGTTGTTTAGCTGATCGCTGCGATAAATAATGCACGAAATTCGTAAAAGAAAGTTCGACTGAGCAGTTGCTGCGTTCGTTTTGTTAAATGGTCTTGTATAATGGATATGGACAATAGTTTTGAAAAGTACCGTATTGGATTAATATACAATAATCGATATTAATTTCTATAATAGAGACTAAGTTATAACCATTGTAGTAATCGAAAAGTGTCGTAGTAATGGAGAATATTGCTTTGTTAACATTGCTTAATCCAATATAGCCTATGATAATAATGTTAATGGCGCTTTTACAATTGTTCTTGAATATTTTGCGAGCTCAATTCTGGTTGTTTATAATTCTATACACGATTGAATTCACACATGAAGAAGTATCGAATAATCAATTGAATTGTTTTAGACATATAGATATTAGAGATAGTAATAACAGAGTAAAATGAAATCGATATAAAAAATCTACATGGTATTCTACATTTTCATTTTTAAATTCAGAAAACCCATTTCAAGATAAGATATTCGCAATCAAGTAATGTTGTTGATCGAGTGATTCAATTGCCACACAAATTTTTTCAGAGGAAATAATTTAAATTTAGTTAGAGAAAATTTATAACGATCATCCAATTTATTTATGAAATTTATAACAGTAGTGGGAAAAAAACAAGTAATAAAATTAGAATAAGTGCAGGTTCTTGCTTTGCCATAGGTTTAACACAAATAACACGTTT
>JACCIC010000012.1:1225000-1240000 GCA_018907035.1 Sycobia sp. Sy_11 | reverse complement strand
GAGTAAGTACACACCACAGGGATAATTTACGCAGCCGCTTCACCTTTAGCGTGCTTATAGGTTCGGGCGGAGGCTACCCTTCCCTTCACCCCCCCCCCTTCATTCCGACCGTCTCTCTCTCTCTCTCTCTCTCGGAGATTCCGCGCGCCCGCGCAAGAGCGCAAGGTAGATCGGCAGAGGTATTCCTTGGCATTCTGCGTGTATAAGGAGGTATATAAATGTCGTTCAGAGGCGCGGCGCGCGGAGAGCTCGCGGTTTCTGAGAGCGCGCTGCGGAGCGAGATTTCGAGGCTGCGATTGCGCAGCGCGCGCCCGAGCCGTTTAACCGGGAGGCAACCGTCGTCGCCACGTGGACTATCTCTCTCTCTCTCTCTCTCTCTCTTCCCTCCTCTCCCCTCTCACCAACCATGCCCGCCTTCCCTTTTTTCATCACTCTGAGGAACGACGCCGCCGCGCAGGCCCTCCCTTATCTTTCATCCTAATAATTATATTTATATTCCTTTCTTTTTCATTGGCCGGCGAGAGCTCGGGAGCGCGAGCGCGCGCGCGCGCCGCACCAGCTGTATTAACGCGTCGAACGGGCAACTCGCTGCCCTATGTATATGTGCAAGTAGAGTATATGTATATATATATATATATATATGTATGTATGTATGTATGTATGTATGTATGTATATATGTATAGGTAACGGGCCGCAGCTTGCGCGGATTATTAATTTACTGCCCCTCGAAATTGTCGCTGTCTTCGGGGAAGAGTTACAGCGCGACGAGCGATGTACTTCGTATATATGTATATATGTATGCATGGCTTATTTGCTTTTCATAAAGCGCCAGCGTTTGAAGCGGTAGGTTGTTGCATTATTCGGGATGGAAGCTTTTGCGATCCATATATATATATATAGGCTTTTTGGCGATGTTTATGTAAGAATGACTAGAAAATGAGGTAATTTATGATATCTGGATTAAAGGCGCTTGTCGGCGTATCAAGTGTTCGTTCGGAAAAATTAATGTAGGTGATTTTTTACCAAAAGTGAAAGGAATGATATTCTTTCTAAAGGAGGAGACAGCAAAGAATAAGGCGTAAAATACGGATTTACAACTTGTTGCTGATGGTCATGTTCGATAGTTATTTTTATCAGCATCAGGATCCAAATCTTACGTCCACGTAGTTTACGCTATTTTTTGTACAAGCGGAAACGTATAATATTGAAAAATAGAAATTGAAACTATTCATTATGGAACAAGTGCGTGAAGGCTGTTTTCACGCACGAATCCCCACAATTACAAATAGAGGTTCGTGTATTTTATTAGCTATTTTTCGTACCAGACGGAGTACCAAAGTCTCTTTAACAGTTCAGTGCTATGAGTGTGAAATGTCACGTTACGGATCATACGTGCGCAGTGAAATTCATTTTCACGCACAGTAGCAGGAAAAAAAGTTATAAATGTTATTTTTAGTAAAAAAATACAACGAACTCTAGATATATTGTTTTTTGAATGAAAATTACATTCTTAGAAAGTATTTGAATATAATATTCCGATGATATTAATCTGAAATAATTAAATTAACGCTATTCATATCTGCGATGATGCTATATATCTTGAATGATAGATATTTCACTTGTAATAAAAATTTTTCTTCGAGAGTAAAAAAAAGGACGTTCGCAATTTCACATACAGGTTGGCTGCGCGAGTACGTATTTCAGCATCTTCAGTTTCGATCCTCGGTAATATTCGGTAGCGTAGCGATGCGACGAGACTAGGAAAGTACGGCATTCGAAGGAAAATTCAGACTGACGATACGTAATAAGTGAAATCAAATTCGCCGCGCGCACGAACTCTATTAAACTTTCTGCAAAGTATATACTATATATGCCAGTTGTAAAAGGTAATAACTCGTCCGCGCTCTGAGGTCATCCGCGTCACTATGTATTATGGATTAGTCATTATTTTTTCACGTTGCTTTAGAGTTGTACTAGATATGGAGAGATAGAGAGAGAGAAGAGAGAGAGAGAGAGAGAGAGAGAGAGAGAGAGAGAGAGAGAGAGAGAGCGAGAGAAGAAGGACGATCGTCGCACGGGTCTTTATAAATCGCTGAGACGCAATTTCACAACTCACCAGAATGGATGAAATGTGTATAATAATGAAAGAAAGCCGCGAATAAATGCATAAACAATTGTTTTGAAAGATCTTTGGAATTTCGCACGAGTAATCTAAGCATATAATGTTTACCTATGTTTTTTCAAATTTAGTCTAACTTTGCTTTCCTTCTTATTGGTTCTTGCTTGCGATCTACTCGTATTTATATAGAAATTTTTATAATTAACGGAACGAAAATTCTAGGATAATGATTATAAACTGGCAGTTTCACAATTTCATATTATAACAGAATTTTAAAACTTATTTCAGCGAACTACTGACGTTCATATTTGAATCATTTGAAAACCTAATATTTTCAACAGAAGTCCCAGCGTTTTTCAGTATTTTCTAGAAATATACATTTTAGGACTGTATAAAAAAAATCTGAAATTAGAAATAAGAATTAAAGTTTAATCCTTAATTTAATAGGCTAGTAAAGGACTAACATGGATAATTGAGACGTTCCAATGTTAGTATTAAGAAAAACAGGTATATAGGTTCGATTTTTTCATTTATTTTTCAATATTCACTATTGATGAGCGGGCATTCGGATCGAATGAAAAAACTAATTTTCATCTAAAACAAATGATTTAAAAAAAAACAATTGATAAAAAAAATTCTGCCTCGCATCTGAGAGGGACGCGAGACAGAAACTTTACTACCGTTAAAAATCCATTGAGCATGCATCTCTATACACGCGCACGAAGATCGTTTCGCCTTCCGCCCCGCGGAACCCCGATGCGCCCGCACTGCAGCCAGGCCCGAATAAGAAACCCCTTCGCGAGCATAAAACATACATACGGCTCTGTATAGTCGCTCTGCGCCGAACTACCATTCGTTATAATATATATATATATATATATATATATATATATATATATATATATGCGCGCGGCTCGTTTTTGCATTCACGGCTTCATCGCGCGCGCATATCATATCGCGCATGGGGCGATATACTCGTCTCGCTTTGCAGCGCCGCACTATATATGTGTGTGTGTGTGTGTGTGTGTGTGTGTGTGTGTGTGTGTGTGTGTGTGTGTGTGTGTGTGTGTGTGTGTGTGTGTGTGTGTGTGTGTGTATGTATACAGCATATAAATAAAGCGGCTCCACTCGCGCGTATATATGCGCACCTTCCACGCTCTTGCACCTCCCCACCCACATCCTCGCCGTCACCCCCCCCCTCCTGGGACCCCGTGAAAACCGAAAGTGATATAGAAACGCGCGGCTGCAGCGCGGCCCCCGGTGACCCTCGCCAGCCGGGCCCGCGGCGGGCTTCCCGCTGGGCGACGCGGCCGCCTCACCAGCGAGCGCGCGTTCCGGCATTATTTGCGATGCGCATACACATATATATAGTATACGTGTGTATAAGTATCTACATTCGCGAGAGCTTTAAACGTCCCGCCCGATCCTCCCGTATGAAGGGCCCGTTTCGTCTATATAAATATATATATATATATATATATATATATATATACATATACATCGTATAAGCCCCAGTGCGCATCTTATTTATCGTCCCTTCCTATAGCGTATAGAGAGACGTGTGTGCGTACTTGCATATATATATATATATAGAAGAGCGCGCGAAAGTAGTTGCGGTGCCTCTCCTTCGCACCCCGACCCCCTCCCCCCCGTCGTCATCCGAGTTATGCCGCCGATTTAAAGATCAAGAGGTCGCGTAACAGTTCAACGAGTGCGAGAAAGAGAGCGAAGAGAGGCAGGTTGAGAGGATTTAGCGCCGTCGAGCGCGAGGACTGTATGAGAAACGTAGAGGCAGAAGCCGCAGCCGAGGCAGCAGCAGCAGCAGCAGCCTCGCGGCTTCTCATCTGGACCGCGGTCGTATATACCTGTATACGAATATACTGGCGTCGCTCTTCGGCATAGCTGCCCGCGCCGGGCAGCGAACAAAGAAAAAGCAAGCCCAGCCCCGGGAATGATGAAGCGCGCCCAAGATGAAGGAGGTGACCAGGTATATATATATATATATATATATATATATATATATATATATATATATGTGTGTGTGTGAGTGAATACGCTAGAGTTCTGGCGTGACGGCTATTGTAAGATCCGCGCTATGTATGTATATCAATGCTCGGTCGCGTTCGCTGTGTGTTTCTTTTTATATCGATTCAATTGGACCTTTCGCACTGTAAGGACAATAGAACGATACGTAGATGACGAACGAATGGTGCCGACTTTGAGCGCTTTAAACTGAAGGACTGATGCCTAATACGTCAAAAACTGACGAAAATAAATGTGATTTGTGTCCCATAAATTGGCTGGACTCACTGGATTTTACTTACTAGAAATTATACTTTCATACTGAGTAATTGGTTAAAAAATTAAGATTCATGCGCATGGACAAAAATTTTTCCTTAATTATTGTGATCTACTTAATTGGAAAATGTAGCCGTCTTAATTAAAAGATCTTAAAAAATCGGAGAAATTTGTCAAAAACCACTTATAATTTGACGAAACAAATGTAAAATCGCCACGGGAGAGCGTGAAAGTCACGTCTTATCTTGATGAAGCATAATAGTCTCACGTGTCCCATCTTGATCGAATAGAACATTTTCACGTTTTTGGAATCTGACTGTAAATTTCAAAACTCGTATATCTTAGAGTAAATTTATATGAATTTGCGCTTGAGATTTGACTTTGAGTGGATTGGGAGTTAGTTACTATATACCACATTGCATTATTATAGTTTTTTTTGTTTGTTCCCTAAAGTTGAGCCCAAGCAGCTCGAAAATTGGAACGAAGTAGATACGTATCGATTCGATAACTCTGGCGATGGACGTAATGTTATTATTATTTGTTAACAATAGTATAATTTATAATTTTTATGGTTATAAACTTTTAGTAGGTGTTTTTATATTTTAGATTCTAAAGAGGTGATCGCGAATAAGGACGGTCTTACTGTCTCTATAATCATAATTATATGATTTTATAAAAATCGCAACAATAAATAAATTGGAATTTTTGTAAATCTGTCTTTTCCTCGTTAGTTTAAAAACATTTTAATATGTTCCTTAAACTTTATTTTCAACATTTTAAGATAAATAGTGACCAATAGTGAAAAAGAACAAAAAAATCACAAAAAATTCCAAGAAATGTAAGGAAAACTTGAAATATAACACAGCTGAGTACTTATTCTTTTCTATTTTCGATTGTACGCTTTCTTCAGTCATTCTTAAGATCATGATCTGAAAGAAAACGATGAAAGTATAAATTTGGTCATATCATGCGATCTGAAATTGGAAGACGCTCCTTATAAGATGAACGAATGAATAAAAAATGTCCGGTCCGGCATTCCAAAGCTACAGAGATTCTTCTATCGGAACCCGGAAAAACTCCAAGAAAAGATTAAATAACTTCGATATAAGTCCAGAAGAGGATAATAAGTTATTATAAAGATAATTAAGATTAAAAACTTTCTAGTAAATATAAAAATACTACACACGCTATTCGATATCATATCGAAAGAGAAGAATTAGATTTTAAATCTTGAAGAGTTCAATTCGAAAATGAAGATATTTTTAAGTAACTGAAGGATAAGAAAACTCAATATAAATAAAATAAAAAAATATATGTAAATGTATTGTTCTTCTAAAAAAACATTCAAAATTGGAATATGCTATAAAGCGCTGTAAAAGCTATGAATAACTATCATTCTGCTTTCTTCGACAATCAAATTTCGATTGTTATATTAAATACAAGCACGTTATCAATCGCAGATAGAAATCATACAGTCTTTGTCGAAATCAAAAACATTTTTAAGCCTCTATATTGTATAACAATTGGTAGTGCGTTATATTTGATGTGCAGGAGTAAAAAATGTAATTGGCAATATTTCGCATCAACGATTAGAATCGAAGCATACTAACTATATATGCAATTGTAAATTAGAGATATCCATCATTAGGAATAGGACTTTCATTTTGTACATGAACAAATTGATTTGATTTTTGATTTTACGACAGTCTCAAATACAAATTGACAAAAATATTAGAAATACATCCGTTCAATTAGAAAGTTATTATTGCTTGAAAATTGAATAATAAAGTATAATTATAATTTCAAAGTAAAATTTCACAAAATTTTATTAAAAATAATTATCGACAGCCGCTTCGTCGATTAAGCCATTTTTAAGATATAAAACAGACATTGATTAAATTTTGTAAAATTTTATCAATTCTTTTCAATGGAAAATCGTTTTCAATTATAATTATCTTTAAGCGTGCTTCATCAAGGCGCCCCAAGTCGGATAAAGCTAGAAAATTCTCACGCTTACTATGATTTGTTAAAAATATTAGAATAAAATAAATATTAAATTTTTTCAGCTCTTGCATAAACGAGTACGGTGTAGTCTGGATTATAACCAGCGGGTAAATCCAAAAAAAAAAGTCGATGCTCGACAATCAAGTTTTTGAATAAATTTCAATGCGAATGTCGAAATTACGAAGTTTTGTGAAGAATACCGAGACCGATAAAGCGACGACGGCAGTGCGGTTTTGAAGACGCGACTTTTGGAGGTCGTCTTCTTCGCCATTTTTAGTAGAAACTTTATGCGCTTTGCCATTTATGTACATAAGCCTGACTGTGCAGTAGTAACTCACTGACCACCAACTAATAATTCTTAGCCGCGCGCATAAATAAGCAATATCCGTGTAGTATGTACATATATATATATATATATATATATATATATATATATATATATATATATATCTGCAAGTGAAATACGGCACAAGACAAATTGAACGAGAGAGCGGTCTCGTTATTAGCCGGGGCACACACTCCCCGTATTAATAGGTAACAGTCGCTCTTCCCTCCCCCCCCCCCACTCCCCCCTCCCGACGCCGTCCTCCGCGCCCTAACACAATTCTTCGGCGGCGGACGTGGCGCTAACGACTTTCCGATCATTAGTTACCGAAACTACCAATACAATTATCGGCGGAGGAAATTTATTCCCTTAATCTTGGCCGCTAACACGGCCGCCGCCGCCGCCGCCGCCGCCGCCGTCGACGTCGGCCCGCGAGGGAACACCGGGCGAGATTGCCCCCGGTGTGGCGACGGCGGCGTTGGCGGCGCGACCAATTCGGCAAAAACCTATTCGATACAGGCGAAATCCATTGTAAGAGCCGTCGTTGCAGCTCTCCTTCTTTCGCTTCTTTTTTTTTTCCTCCGTTTCTCTCTCCTTTTTTTTTTTTTTTTTTTTTCTTCTAAACACTAATGGTTTCTGCTCCTCGTGCAAGTCGCGCCTTCCCTCGCGCTCGGGCGAGAATCTTTTTTTCCTTCGGCAGTTCGTTCGGGCTCATTTTTTTGCTCGTCTTGCGCGTTAACGGAAATTACACAGTAGCATATTGATATATTTTATTATTTCTAGATCTGGCGATTATTAAACAAAAAAGGAAAACGAAAGAAAGTAAAGGAAGACTTCCCCGGATTGGCTACGCCGGATATATCAATCAAAGCCGACTAATTGACAGGTTTAATGATATTTCATAGAAAAGTTTAGTTTTATTATTAAATGCCAATCTTAAATGGTTTATTATCATTTACAACCGACATTTGTAGAAGAGTTTTAAAGGAGAGGATAATTTAACAAATGCAGTAAGGTTCTGTTTAATAGAAATTGAAAAGAAAGAAAAACTGTCGTTAAACTTAAAAAAAGGAACTATATTGCGCGTCTTGTCCTGATACGCCTGCTGAACTTCTTATTGAAACGACAGGCATCCTAAACATTAATTATACAATATGATAAGCCCTAATAATTTTGGCAGAGTGAACAGATACTGAATATAATCATAAAATGTTAGCTGTTTAAAAAAATTAAGTCTAAATTAATTTTTTCCGCACAGCATATAAGAATTAATGGAAAGATTCCGCAATAATATCAAGGATTTCGAAAGAATTTCGAAAGAAAGTGTCAGAATTTTCAGTTGCTGGAGAATTTCTTAAAAAATTTGCTTTCAGAAATTTTTCTAGGAGAGCTCAGCTCTCAAGGATTCAAAATTATTTCTGTAGTTCTGAAAAAGATTTCTGAAATAATATACGGGATATTTATTAAATAATGTTACGGAAGCTTTGTCGAAAAGATTCGAAAAGGATTTGTGAAGGAAGTCTTTGCCTTGGACCAAAATTCTATATAGGGATTCGTTCCAAAATCTTTCCAGAATGATTCACCAAAGGAAACGAGAATTCCTTCTGCGGGAATTTCATGTGACATGTCTGCAGTGATACGAGATATCCTTGCAGAATCACATTTCACGTTTCATTTTTAAAACGATTGTTGCATTCTTACGGGAAACTTTCAACGAAAGGATTCTGAAAAAATATTAGTTTTTTTTTCTCATTATAATTTCTCATTAATTACGATATAAACAAGTCTGCGCGAACAGTTTTGCATTCCGATGTCTAGAAAATAAATTCCTTATGTCGATTTTTCTTTCTCTTGGAATCGCCAGACATTTCGATGCTGTACACTTACGTAATGCCACGGTCATATTATTTTTATATTCGACTGACAATGGACCGGTTCTTAATGATAGTAAATGTATAGATAATTGCTTTTGAGAGATGCGAGGATTTTTATGTATACTGATCTGCTAGGTCTGTGCCAATATTTAAATTCTTTACTGTCATTGTCACTGATTTGAGTATAATTTTTGGTTCTACTGCATGTGTCCCCTCCTTGATGCATTAACAACATCATTGCCAAAATTCTAGAATAACTAGTATTACAAAAATACACTTTTAATTTCAAATGTCTTTAAACGACTCTATGTTTCTTTGAAACAACTGTTTAATACCGTGACTGCTTAATGAAATATAAAAATCTGTATAGCTACATAAATCGTGCTAATATATTACGAATTCTGCTCTATCAGTATTCAATATAAAGATATCAAGTATATTCCTCTCAATCCTAATTGTCTTAGGCAAATCTCTAGCAATGCTTTCAACTACATTTATATTGCATCTATCAATAGATTGCGTAAATTTAAAAAAAAATGAGTCTGATGACTTGGGAAATATTCAATCTTCTTTATTATTCTAAAAAGCTTTCCTTAACAATAAAATACTTAGAGCGATGGTATTTTGAATATTCTTTAATATTATTATTTATATCATTGTTTAATTGTATTTTGATATTATCCTTTGAAAACGGATTTCAGTTCAATGATAATTGAATAATTCTATAAATATATATATATATTGGGGTCTAGAAGTAAGTATCCAGCGTTTGTGAAAAGATGGCGTCACCAGTGGATCCCGGGCAGAAATGTCAGACCCCATGTGTTTTTGTAGGCTGTGTATCTGTCAACAACTTTGCAGCATTATATTTGAGCATTTCTTTCGGTGACGTTTATTTTATCGAGCAAAATCACGGCAAGTCTCCAGCCAAATAAACGTCATTTGCGCGAAGCGCTGAGTCCTTTGGTTTGCTCTCGAAACTTATGGGATTGAATGTATTGGTTAACCGACGTCCCGCGAGTGATTCAAACGATTCAGAAGTGGCGATTTTGAAGCCGAGTACAAGAATCGAAGAACTTGCTGAATCTTTGAGCGTCACGCAGCAAGCCGTTTGCGCCTGCGCGTAAAAGCATCGAGATTCGTTCAACAGTTTGTAAACTGGGTGCCGTACGATGTACAGCCATGAGACTTCGAACGACGATTCTGCTGTTCGAAATGTTGCTACAGTTGCATCGTAGCTTCACTGATGATGAGAAATGGATTTATTATGATAAGCCTAAATGCAGAAAATTGTATAAGAAGCTGGGCGAGCCCGCCCAATCGACGAAACGACATTCACGTCAATAAGGCCATGTTTCGCATATGGTGGGATCAAAAGGGGATCGTGTACTACGCACTGTCCTGAATCCTGGTCACACTTTGGATGAAAACGCTGGAAACTTACTTATATACCCACTATATATACATATATACTAAATATATAATAGATTTTTACCGTAAATTTCTTAAAAATCGAGTCTCGATCAAAGCAATTGTGTAGATTAGTATGTGATTATCAGTGATAGATACAGAATTTTATATAGAGATGCTACCGTAATATATTCAATATATCTACTAAATTTTTGGTTTTACTAGTCAATATTCTTATAATTCTTCTACTTCTATTACTAATTTATTACTCTAACTATTACTAATTTATTAATATAAGCGTTTATTAAAATTTTGTATTTTATTTCTATTTTATTGTAAAAAGTTTAAATAAACGTATATATTGATAGTACTATGAAGAGTCAAATAAAATTATTTAGATTTTATACTAGAATATTCTTATACTGAACACAAATTTCTTATATCAAGTAAATATTTACTTGTTCTGTATAAAGTACATCATTTTTTTAATTTAAAAAAATATTCACTAGATTTAAGTCGACGTGGCCTTAATTTATTAGGTTTCTTATTGCATCAAGTAAATATTCTCTTCATTTAAGAAGATACTTTCTCAATTTCTGAAAATCATTTACCTGGTACACAATAATAGAATATTTTCTTGATAACAAACATTTTTTTCAATATATGAATTATATTAATCATATTAGTTAAAGGATATTTCTATGTATGCTTTGATTAATAATATTCCTAATTATTAATATCAGGACTGCTATTGGGCGCACTCGATACTAAGGGGATCACGCGCGTCACATAATTTTTATTATCAATCTAGAAGCGCCGCCGGAGTCGCATTCATAATAAACGAGTGGACCGAGACACTAGTGGACAAGAGGATCGTGGCAAGAGAAAAAGACACGGAGACAGAGATAGAGAGAGAGAGGAGAGAGAGACGGCAGCGATGCCCGCGCGAAGACAGCGATTTCATCGGACTATTGACAATTAACTTTCAACGCTCGGCCGTTGCCGCCCCTGCGCCTCCGCGGAGAAATCACGGGCTTCCGTCCGAGACCGCTCTACGTGATCGCCACGGGCGGATGCCCCGCGCGGACTTATCGTGTTTGGGCGGGCGCGAGGGTAGGTTAGAAGGATGGGAGGGGGGAGGAGGGTAGAGGGGTAAAGGAGACGCTCGCGTGGGCAGAGCGGTATCGCGGCGGGGGGCGAAGGAGGGAAAAGAGGGCATGACAATCGAGGGGGTCGGCGCTCGACTTCTGGCGTCGATCCGCGCGTTCGCGGAGCGAGATCATTATATTTTCCCGGAGCGTCGCTGAGGAGCTTAATCAAGCCAGGCGCCTAGCCGAGCGGAATCAGCAAGAACCCTATTAGTATAACCCTATATATATATATATATATACAGATATATACGCACACCTTGCTCTTCTGCCCTTCTTGCCTGTCGCAGCCTGTCCCCCCTCCGCCCCTTTCATCAGGCGGCGACGCGCGAGCGAACGTCGGGGTAAACTCCGGGGACCCATTGTCCAACCTAATAATCTTAACTTTTAATTGGATCGAGCGAGCGCCCTGTATCAACTTTCGGCCGCTCCCGCGGCCTTTCGCCCCGTCTTTGATTGGGGAGTGTGGTTGGCGGTGGTGGGTGGGGGGGGGGTATAGGGAGGAGCGAGCACATTACTCACCTGGATGAGCTTTATCGAAACTAGAATATGAACTTGGGGCGGGTCGTCGGCTGATTCATCGGGGCCAACTGTTGATTTCCCGGTGATCGATGGACAGTTCGGTTCGAATTTATGATATTTATCGAAAGAGACAATTCGCTATATAATATTTTGATTTCGAACAAAGTCTAATGTTCGAGCAAATGTGAGATCTAGAAATATTTCTACACTGATTGTAATACGATTTACGTAGAATGTTGTCTGCTCGTGAAGCAGAAGCAACTTTAAATTATTATACCGTTTTAATAAAAAAAAAAAGATTGAATAGATTGGATATATATATATATATATATATATATATATATATATATATATATATAAGTATGAAGTTTTACATAAGAGAAAAAAAGGTATCGACATGTATAAAAGATTTTGTTATTTCAACATTATTGCAAGTACCGATATGCCTATTCACACGCGTTATTCGTCAACGTACGGATTAATGAACGTAAAAATATTAAATGTACTAAAAATATGATCACGTCTCATAAATCCCAATCGTGCATTTGATTGGAATAACGTCGAAATGCTTGATTCTGATTGAAATTATAAAAAGCTATTAATTTCAAAAAGCATCAATAACAAGGAGTATCTAAACGATCGAAATAATTCTCATTTGCCCATATCGAGATCTTTAAAAAATTCATGAAAAAAAAGTTCATTTAATTATTTTGGAAATATTTTCAGCATCAAACTATGCTTACGAATATTGTTAAAACGTGTTAATTTAACAAATTCTTTTAACCCGACGAAGTCAAGCGCTTCGATGCTGACGGAACGTCGCAAAACTGAAAGCTCTATTTTCTGTTATTCATATTTGGTCCTGCAAGATCAATTTATATGACGTTACTTTATTTTGAATTAGTTAATTGCGGGTATCCAAGTATAGATGGATCGACCAAGTCAGGTCAAAGATGATGCTATTTTTGAACTGATTGGCTACGGTATCCGGGAATAGAATAAATTTGAACAGAAAGAAAAAATAATAAAACTATATATCTATGAAAACTAACGCATAATTGCCTGAAACATCGGTAATATGTTCACAGAATTTTTTTCACGTCGTCAGATTCAATTGCACGTCTTAAATATCGCAACAAATGCACTCGATCGGAGTATCCTAAAATTTATCCTCATCTGATCCATTACCATCAATGAAATCCTACCGAAGAAGTATCAATGCCAAATTATCATACGTAATTCCATATAGTGTTAGGTGGATTTCAAGAAACCGATAAATTGTAGGTAAAGTTATCTAACCGAACGCTGAAAAAAAACTATATAATTTTATGTTTAACACGCCTTGACATATTATAAATGTATTTTTTTTTTTTTATATTTTACACACTACTAGGTGAACTTCTCCCTCCCTACCTAATTCGCGCCTTGTATATTTCCAAGATTCCATCTTTCCAATATAATCCTGTTAGGCACGACTCCCTCTGGACTTCGTACCGATCGTTACCCCCCGCCCTCCCTCTCACGCCACCACGCTGCTTCAGAAGCGCGCCCGCGCAACCAGGGCACGACGTACCGAGTCCCGCTCCAATGTGACGCAGACGGAGCGCACGCTCGGCCCGCGGAATTGAAGCGAGTTGCTCGCGGGGGTTGCTCGCCGAGCATCGATCGCGCGAGGCTGAAAAGGCGAACGCCGAGGCGAAGCGTCCGGTAGGGGTTCGATCGAACGCGGAGGTGGAGGTGGGGGGGGGAGCGGGGCGGAGAGGACGGAGGGCCGTCGATTGCGCCGCGTTATTGCGCTTATAATTGCCCTATTTATGCGCGTCGGATACGGATGCGCCGCGCTCCTGCGCCCGGTTCCAGCGAATTTCCGCCCCATAAGCCTCGCTCCTTCTCGCCAACGGCTTTACAAAGCAGCTTACGATACGTTCGAACGGAGCCCTCGTTCGATTTCGCGCGCGGCGAGGGAGCCTGAGCAGCAGGAGGGGGGAGGGGAAGAGAGAATGCTCGGAGCACCGCCCATGACGTGTAATTGATCCGCTCTCTCGCTGCCGCGCCGCTTATGATTATGCGCCGTGCACATATCGTTATATATATATATATATATATATATATATATATATATATATATATATAAATTGTACTTATGTCGACTGTTCTTATTTTTCATATAATTTATTGTCGTAATAAGTTTGATTTCAGATTCTACAGGGGTGAATATAATAAGGACAGTCTGACTGTCATTATTTTAGTTAATCTATTATATTATAAAGACTGTCTAGACCAATCAAAATATTTATAATTTATATATATATATATATATATATATATATATTCATTAGCGAATATTTCTTGCCGATAAATTAAAAACAATGCTAATCATTACTTAATTAGCCGCATACGTAAACTGAAATTTTTATTGTCATATAATGAGACTGTGCTAGACACAGACCGTAAAATATATTCGTGGTCGATCGTGTTCTTACATTATTTAAGTACTTATCTTAGCTTATCTCGGTAATCTATAAATTAGAGTTAAAGTTTGGATCATTTGTTGTCGAGCATGCGAAGGCTGGAAGGTGGGATAGTCTGTCCGAACCGCATTAGGTGTCGACTTAAAACCGACATTAGTTGAAAAATCATCATTATAATTCAAGCATTGACTTTTTGAAAATCCAACCGCACGTTTTATTATTGCTTATGAAAATGTAAAAATAAAGGGTCGACATCGTAAATGACGAATCGGGAAATTACCGAGAGTCGAGCCTGAAGTACCACAGAGTTTCGAGTGCATCGTCGCGAGAATAACAAATTTCACTGAAACCTAACTGTTTGGTCTTTTCATGAAAATACTTGCTTTTATGCAGACTTATTTTTAGTATAGAGTCAGATGCGTGGTACCATAGGGGATAGAAGTAAATGAAAAGTGCATATCGAAATTTGTCACTATACCTCATGGCTAAGTACGCTTCTCCGACATACAGATGGCTCAAGCGTATTTTATATTTAAATATGATTGCAGAAATATATATATATATATATATATATATATATATATATATCAATTTATATATACTTAGCCTGCGCAATTTGTATGTGGAGATAATAACTTTAGCCTTGTTGAAGTGACACTTTTTCTGTGGGCCCCACACTTCTATTCACGCCTATCTTCGTTGATGATATGCTTATAACTGCATGTATCAACATTAATCTGTATAAGCATTAATACAAAATACTAACTACAGAAAATTTCATTTTAAATATTTCTAAAATCTTTGCTCCATACGTTACGATCTATTTAA